>PVIY010001976.1:0-137155 GCA_004026745.1 Myrmecophaga tridactyla
AATGGTGAGAACAGGGGAAAATTTCACCTCCCCAAGTTGAATTCTTGATATTCTCACAAGCAGTGAAGACAACCAAAGCTATAGGGTGAGCCCCCAGACTTGGGGTTTGTTCATATGAAACTTAACCCCACAAAGGATAGGTCAAGCCTACTTAAAATTAGGCCAAAGAGTCACCCCCAAGAGAACCTCTTTTGTTGCTCAGATGTGGCCTCTCTCTCCAGTCAACACAACAGGCAATCTCACCACCCTCCCCCTATCTACATGGGACATGACTCCCAGGTGTGTGGACCTTCCTGGCAACGTTGGACAGAAATCTGAGAATGAGCTAGGACCCAGCATCAAGGTATTGATAAAATCCTCTCAACCAAAAGGGGGAAGAGTGAAATGAGCCAAAGTGTCAATGGCTGAGAGATTTCAAACAGAGTTGAGAGGTTATCCTGGAGGTTATTCTTACACATTAAGTAGATATCACCTTGCTATCCAAGAGGAAATGGAGAGGCTGGAGGGAACTGCCTGAAAATGTAGAGCTGTGTTCCAGTAGCCATGTTTCTTGATGATGATTGTATAATGCTGTAGCTTTCACAGTGTGACTGTGTGATTGTGAAAACCTTGTGTCTTATGCTCCTTTTATCTACCTTTTCAACAGATGAGTAGAACATATGGAATAAAAATAAATAATAGGGGGAACAAATGTTAAAATAAATTTAGTTTGAAATGCTAGTGATCAGTGAAAGGGAAGAGTAAGGGGTATGGTGTGTATGGATTTTTTTTCTGTTTTCGTTTTATTTTTCTGTTGTCTTTTTATTTCTTTTTCTGAATTGATGCAAATGTTCTATGAAATGATCATGATGATGAATATGCAACTATGTGATGATATTGTGAATTACTGATTATATATATAGAATGGAATGATCACATATTAAGAATGTTTGTGTTTCTTTCCTGTAATTTTTTTAAATTAATAAAAATTAAAAAAAAATAAATCATCCAATATAGCAATGTGTGATAATTATGAAATTTAGGATGCCAAACTTGCAAGCTTTTGGGTCTTAGAAGGAATGAAAACCAACACGGGTCATTTCCATGGTCAGAGAAGTCCATCCATAAGACGGGTCTGGTTATCATCCAAGTCTCTTAATGTGGTACCGAGAATATATAATTAAGCAGTGACACCTAGCAGCCGACCTATGGCATAAGAACAGCATTGCATCCCCAATTTACTTCCCATTTTTCTGACAATGCTCTGCCAGTGTGAATGCATAATGTTCTGGTAAAAATAATGTCGTTGACAGAGCAATCATATATAGAAAAGATATTCAAATTAAAAAGGCATATTTATGTGAAAAAAATTACTGTAACATGCATATTCCTATTTTATGTTTTTTTTCCCTGCTTCTTAACAATTTAATGTCAAATGTTTATTCTTCAATATACATGTTCATGGCACCACACTACCAGAGGTACCATTTTATCTGAATTATCCCCCAAATTTATCAATCTTATGCTAAATACTTAATCCCTTTTCCTAACAATTGTTTTTTCTTTATTATATTCTGCAACTTATCTTTCTCCACTTGCCATTTATACAGAATGCAATTTTAAACTGCTTTCTCTTTCCCTTCTATTTCAACATTTAGATCTTTTTTTACTCAAAATTTACCAGAGGCATTTTAAAACAATATTAAAAATATACTCTGTGTACTTTATATTGGTGACACCAACAATAAACAAACCACTGGAAGGACAATATTTGATGCTGCGCTATAAAATCCTTGGTGTCAAGGCATAATTTTTTTCCCTCTTTGACCCCAGTTTTAGGTACTTTAATTGCTTAAATAATGGTAGAACCTCAATAAAAACATGTTGAATGAATGAATAAGTTCCCAAATACAGTCATAAAACAATTGTTCAATCTTTTGTTAATTCATTCAGTTGTTCCTTCATTTTTACATTCATTTATTCCAGCAGGCACTATGGGGATAAAAATACCAAATGGAACTCTAGCCTTCAAAGTAGTCACCGCCTATTAGGGAAGAGGACAGTAACACATGATAATTAAAACAGAAGCTGAAAGCTCAGGGTTTCGAGACAAGACTCAAAGCTGCTACATGGGAATGAAGGGGAGGGAGAGAGCAATCCACCTTTTGTCCTCCTTGGCGGAGAAAGATGACAATTCCACCTAATCTTGTACAACCAGCACGACTAACCTTAGTGTTAGGAACCCACCAAAATGCTAGAACTTTTACCAATAAATTCCTAAATAGTTTGGCTACAGTGGTATGTCCACAATAAACAGAATTAAACTGTGAATGTGAATCACGTTCATCTGTTTGGTACCATGTTACTCAGCAGCAAATGCCAGGCCAGGTCATAACTAACAGCTGAAGTGCAGCCAGGCCTCGGAACTAAATGAGAACCGCTTCCTCAGCGGTCTCAGGTCTGGCTCTGGAGTCCTGTAGGCCAATCTCCATCGAGCCCTCCCTCTGGAAACCCTCATAGAGTCAACATCAGGTCTGCCTGGACACTGTGTTTGAAAATCTGATTGCAAATCTTTCACTGACTCAAGTACATAATAAATTATGCTGTCTGTGGGAAGTATGGTTCCTTCCTTTGAGGCAGATTTACTGCAATTACCAAAGGACAACAGGTAAAGGATGGGGTGGCTGCAAGCTCTATGTAGCCCAGAAAAACATGTTCTTAAGTCTGACCTATTCCTGTAGCTGTGACTACTTTGTACATCGGATCTTGTGATGAGAATACGTCAGTCAAGGCGTGACCCACCTCATCCAGGATGCATCTTAATTTCATCTTCTCACTGGAGTCCTTTATAAATGGAATGATAAATGGAATGAATGCAGAGAGAACTAGAGAATGGGGGTGGGAACGAAAGGAGGGGAGAGGAAGAGGGAGAGGGAACCATGAAAGCAAGAGGCTGAAAATAATAAACCCAGAAGAGAAAGGAGAGGCCAGCAGACACAGCCATGTGCCTTATGACGCCTTCTTTTGGATATTTTCTCAGCTTCAAACTGTAAGCACATAAATTCCCATTGTTTAAGACAACCATTTCATGGTACCTGCCTTAAGCAGCCTAGTAAAAGAGTAAATAAGGAATATTCAAATCCCTCATAACAAATAAAACTCTGGCTTTAGGGCCTGAGGCCCAAAGGTATGAAATTATCAGCAATCAAATTCCATCCTGTGGCGAAACATGATCACAGATGCCACATCTGCGTCTCTGTGTCTGTCTCATATGGGTAGGAAAAATATTTAAGATGTTTTCATGGTTTGTTTTTTATTCAGAAAATTAAATTTTGCTTCTATGTCCATGTCCACAAGTTCTGCCACAGGTAGCATTAGCACATTTTAAAAAGGCATTAAAGACAGAGGTTCAGGCCTCAAGGAGCTTTTAGTATACTTGGGAAGATGGGGGAAATTAAAATACAAAATAAGTGGTATTTTTACCACTATTATTTCCACACAATTGATTTGTGAAATGCCCACAAAAATAAATGACTGATGAATGTCAGGCCTGAAACCCACAGACAAAAATGCACGCACCCTAACAGACATTTCCTATTTGCTACCCCCAGAGATGGAAACAAGTCCTCAGGTGCCAACATCTCCATCTCACAAAGGAGCACATTTTCCCTCTAATGTAATGCTTTAAACGACACAGATGCTCCCTGTCTAGACTACCAAGTATGCTTATTCTGTAATGATGCTGCTACAATGTGGGAAAAGAAAATAGTAGCGGAACACATACGAAAAGAAAAGAAAGAAACAGGAAGAGGATAAAGAGCATGAATTTTCATTTAATAACGGAATTTTATTTTTGCATATCACTATGTGGTTTACAAAATATTATTTGCTTACATGTTTCAATTTGCCTTAAAGGTCTAATGGAACAGGGAATTACTATCACTTTACAAATGAGGAGCTTGGAACGCACAGAACTTTAAAAATGTATCCATTAAGAATCATAGTTAATTTTCTAATTCTTTTTTTTTCTATATCATTAGCAAAGAGTTTCTAATTCTGTCTCTGTCTATTCTTTCCCCACCTATGCTGTGAATTCTCTACATTTTCATCTCTTTAGAGCTTTGGCGCCACTCTCTTCAGTATATAATTTCTCCCTCTTGGCTTGCTTTTTCACCCTCAACATGTGATCATTCTCATGCATTTTCCCATATTAAAAAACAACAGCCTGGTACACGGGTGGTTCAGTGGTTAGAATGCCTGCTTTTCATGCGGGAGACCCAGGTTCGATTCCCGGACCATACACCAAAAAACAACAACAGCCATGTTCACAAATCTAAGCATCTTGCTATGCTGCCTTCTTACCTTCGTACTTCTTTTCTAATTACCATCCTCCTTTTCCACCAGTATTCATTGTCAACTTAGTTTCACCCTTCATAGCTCTATAAAACCATTTTTGCTAAGTCCCAAAGATTCCCTAACTGCTAGTTCAAATGGGCACTTCCATTTCTTATCATGTTGATATCTGTGCTGGTTTGAATTTATTATGTACCCCAGAAAAGCCATGTTTTAATCCTGAGCCAATCTCGTGGGAGCAGCCATTTCTTTTCATCCTAATTCGTATTATAGGACAGAAAATTTTGATTAAATTATCTCTACCAAGATGAGGCATGCCCAACTGTGGGTGTGGCCTTTTGATTAGATGGAGATCTGACTCCACCCATTCCAGGTGGGTCTTAATTAGTTTACTACAGTCTTTAAAAGGGGAAATCTTTTAGAGAAACCTTAGAAAATGACAGAACCAACAGAAACTTCAGAGCAGAGCTGACACAGATGCCAACACTTGGAGGACAGTCATGGATGTGTGAAGATGCTTGGAGCCCAGCAGACGTCACCATGAGATGGTAAGCAAGCCAGAACCTGGAGAGAGCCAAGGGGAGCCAAGAGATGAAAGCCAGCCCCAGAGAAGCAAAATGAGGAACAGAGGCTGAAAGCAATGGAGGCCAGGAGCAAGGGACCAGCATCCCTTCCCAGCTGACAGAGCTGTTCCAGATTCATTGGCTTTTCTAGAATTGAGGCATCTTTCCTTAGATACCTTAGTTTGGACAGTTTTGTAGGCTTAGAACTGTAAACCTGTAACTTATTAAATTCCCTTTTTAAAAGCCATTTCATTTCTGGTGTATCACATTCTGGCAGCTTGCAAACTAATACAATATCTCTGCCACATTTGATGCTATCTTCCTCCTCGTTAAAGCTGCTCTTTTCATTTGTCTTTCTGGACTCTGGGCCACTTCATATTTCCTCTCTAGACATTTGTCTTCCCTCTCTGGTCACTAGATGAATGTCAGGTGATCACATTCACAGTCAATAGTGTATGTAGGCTTCCTGGGTTTCTCCCTCTCCTTTTTTGTAGCTGCATTCAACTCATCACAGGAGACTGTACATTCTGCAGACAATTATTTGAAAATTCTGATCCTCCTCTCCATTTCCACAGCCACTGCCATCTCAGGTCCTCATCCTGTACCACTTGGGTGACTAAATAATTTGCTAACAGTTCTTTCTGCTTTTTCTTATCATCTCCAACAATAACCATTCATTTATTCTCCATGCACATGACCTACCAATCCGTTAAAAAACAATAACATCCTTATTCTCCAATGTAATTGGATAATCAAGATGCAACTCTCCGTCATGGCAAGTGGGTTTTGTAAGGTCTTATTCTTGCCTCCTTTCTGAGCTTCATTTACAGTCCTCTCAACTTGGATTCTGAGCTCCAGACCACAAAAATGTCTTGTTCCTCTGTGAGGTCATCCTGCTTTCCCATACCTTTGACCTAAGAAGACAATATTCTATCCAGAAATGTCACCTCCACCTCTTGTCTTCAAAGTCCTATGCTCACATGTCTTCTTCTTAGAGAAGAAGCCTACTTAAGAATTCTTAAATTGATTTTGAGTAGGGATCCTTAAGCTTTTTATACCTACCATTTTTAAGCTTTTATGTGATTGGTGGTTTATATTTCCCATAAGCTTGGATGAGTGGGATTATGACATATATCTTTTAAGCATTTTAAGCATACTTCTCATCTTACCCCCAAAATGCAGCTTTGATTACCTGTTTGTTTAATAAAGCTTTTACCCAAGACAGCACTAATGAAAAACGGTTTGGTTTCTATACAAATTAAAAATAAATCTTAAAGTTTGCAGTCTGAAGTAATGAATGATGTTCATAGCAATCATTAATTAATCAGTGATTTCTAAGCAGTATCTCATAAAGTATTGTTATGTTTTCCTTTTCTGATATATACACGTTATTTATGTAAAAATGATTAATGAAACGTTTGCCTCAATGTAGCTTTATCAAGAAGGCAAAGTAATTAATTAAAATGTCTTCTAAATCAAGAAATTTTAAAGTGCCCTTCATCTTAAAGTTCTTAAATGAATTCCTAAGTAAAATGTAAGTGATAACCTCATCTGGTGCTTTTTTCTTGGCTCTCTCCCAATGAATATGAACTCTGATGCATTACAGCTAGAGTGTAACATTCTGTCATATCTATGATTTCCACAAAGTCTTAAGCCATGAAAAAGATGGTTACATGCTGTGTGTTAAAATGTCTGATAATTATTTGTTTTCCTTTCTGACATGTCTTTTATACTTTGCATGTTTCTCAAAGATAAGGGAATAGCAATGTTAAGCAATGTTACCATTTTGATACCAGTAAAAGAGAGTGAAACTATCAATCCCCAAACAGAGCAACACACTTGTCTTTGAAGGTGCAGTTGTTGGTCCAATTTCAGAGCCTTTTTCCAAGCAACTTTCTTGAATTATGAAATGCAAAATCACTTTGACAGGTAAGGTTCTATATTTAGAACTGATACCTTTTGTCACATACTTTTGCATAATCTCCCAAGCACTTGGAGCATGAAGACAGTAAGGACGAGATTTAAAGTGCCTGAACTGCTATAGTGTATAAACGACAGGTGAAGAAATCATACAAATTTGATCAACAGATTTACTATTATAAAGAATCCTTCTAAAACATTACCTATGGTCACACACGACTCAACATTATTAATAGCACCTGTACAGCCACTGTTTCAATAAAAGGGAAAAACCGAGAACTTCAAGGATTAATTTGGGTTTATATTTTTCAGTACAAATAAAATTTTCCCATGAAATATATATTTCCAAGCCTGGATAATGGTTTATAGAAGTTGAAAAATCACTGATCTCTTTATGTGGAAGTTCTATTCAATCGGTTTAATATAAGGAAAGGCCAAGAGCAAGAAAAGTGTGGATCTTGATTGTAAGAATTAACATGTAAAATGTTATTTAATATATTCTCACAGGACTCATAGGGGTACAATTAGTATTTTTCATTTTGGAAAAAAAATTGGAAATAATTTTCAGTAAATCTAATAAGTTGATTCAGAAATCTGAGGGAAATAATCAGAAACCCTTATATAAATTAAGTAGTTTACTACAACACCCTTTAAAATAGTACAATTCTAAAGACAATACAAATTTCTGAAAATATGACAAGTTTTAATAAATCATGGCGCAAAATGACTGAAATGACTAACTTTAATAAGTTATGTTGAAAATTTAGAATGGAATATCAAATACTTTAATAGCAATAAATAAAAAAAAGTCATAGGAAACTGAAAGTCTGAGGAACAAGTTTTACCAGGGAAGCTTTGGAACAGAGAGAAAAAAACAAGATATCCCAGTCTTCATATATTGTTACTTTTCTATTTTCTTCCCTTCCACGCTTCAGGCAAAGAGAATAGACAGCAATAGTCATGAAATATCTCAAATAATAATTAGCTTGTTTCCTCTTCATTTCATTCTATTCTTTGTACTTGGTGGATGCTGCCTAAATAAGTGTAGTTGAAACAACAAATCTTCCATCCTATTTTGAACTGAATATGTATTCATCCATAATGTTTTCCCCCTGAATATTAAGGTAGTAATACTTGCTGACTAAAGAGAATTACAGAGTTTCAGAATGGTATAAAGAACATAAAATAATTCACCATTCATCTACCTAGGAACAATCATGCATAACAATCATACACTGTTTGACATTTTGTTGCTTTTTTTTCTTTAGGCATGAGTGCACAAATTCATAAATATGTATTAAACTATATATACACATTTTTTCCTATTTTTTCATTTAATATTATATTGTGGACATTTTTTTCAAGAGTCTTAAAATATTCTATTAAGTGTAATACGTCATCCATTTGCCCATTTGGACATTATGAGGCTGTTCCCTTCTAACATGATAGGAATAAAATTATATATTGACTTTAGCCCAACTTTCTTATTCATTATGCATGATTTCTCCTTCGCACCTTACAGGCTAAAACTTAGGGGCTATTTAAGGTTCATGGCATGTTTGTTTCTTTACTTTCCAAAATGTAGCAATTTAGACTCATACTAGTTGCATATATGTGTCCATTTCATTGCATTCTCACCAAGCATTTAGGATAATCATTTACATACTTTTTACTCATTTTGGGGCTTGGAATGACCTCCCTTGTTTTATTTTCAGTTGCTTGATTAATAATGCAGTGAATCACTTATTACTAAATATTTTACTAGTTATACTAGATATTTTTATCACTTATTGTGTTGCTTATTAATATATGGCGCCAATTTTCAACTGGAAATTTTGTGATTTCTTTCTATTTTATTACAAAAATATTACAAAATATGGTTCATGTTGGTCCTTTCTCCTTTATGGTACATTTTTAGAGAAGGACACGGACTGCATCTGTGTAGATTCCAATTTAGAAAACACATTCAAAATAAGGTTAGTTTTGCATACGAATTAAAATAGTCTGATTCACACTAAATAGTTGCACAATACTTTAATATTATAGTAAAATGAGACTTATTGATCATTCATCCATTCATGCATTCAGTTCTATTTATTGGTCAGCTACTAAATGAAAAGGACTGCTTCTAGCCTCTTTGAATACATCAGTAAACATAAAAGACAAGGTTCATGCCTGCATGAATTCTTCCTTACCTAACAGTAGGGGGAAATAGATAAAAAGCACTATTTGTCCATGCCCTAAAACCCAGAACCTGTGAATATGTTACCCTAGAGGGCAAAAGGTACTTTGCAGATATAATTAAGGTTACAGATCTTAAAATAGGGAAATTATCTAGAATTCTGTGGGTGGACCAAATGTAATTATACGAACCCTTGAACGCAGAGAATTATCTCTGGTTGGATGTGGAAAAAAAAGTGAGGCAGAAGGGAAAATAAGAGACATTTATTCCATTCCAGAGAAGGATATGACGACAATGCTGGCTCTCAGATGTGGGAATCCACACGCAAGAAGCAGAGAGAATATCCCACGAGGTCAGTGTCCTGCTCGCTGGCAGCTGGCAAGGACGCTGAGATCTCAGTTCTACAACTCCAGGAACTGGATTTTACCAACAACCTGAAGGAGCTTGGGAGCAGATTCTTCCCAGGGCCTTCTCAAGGTCCCAAACAACTTGATTTTGACTTTGTGAAACCCCAGAGAAGAGAAACACTACCAGGCCGCCTGGATTTGAAACCTACAAAACTGTGCCGTAATAAATGTGGATTGTTTTAAATTGCTACATTTGTGGTCATTTGTTATGGCAGCAATAAAAAGCTAGCACAATACGCATACTAAATAAGGATGTTAAATAATACCATACTAGTGGATATTCAATCCTCTGAGAAAAAGTAAAATTAGTGCAAGCTCAAAGAATCCAGGAATGCCTGTGTGAAGGGAATGGGCAGATCGGCCATTAAACAGGTGATATTTGAGAAAAGAAATCAAGGAGATAAGGGTGCTGGCCAAGCGGACATAAGAGAGAAGCCTTTCCAGAGAAAGAAAGGGGGCTAAAGTGCAGCTGTTGTGTCCAACAGCAAGGAGCCTCCTGAGGCTGGAGTGGTGATGAAGATGGGAGAAGACAGCTGGAGACCAAGTAAGAGAGGTATGAGGTCTTGTCTTGTATGCCATTTTGGTCTCGGGAAACTTCAGCCCTTACACTGAATGGACTGCAAAGCCACTAGCAGATTCTGAGCAGGAGAGTAAACTATCTTCTCTGATTTAAAGGTTTCAAGAATCAATCTGGTTGCTGGATGGAGTACAGCCTGTTAGGGAGCAGGGAAAGAAGCCAAAAGACATTTGGAGGTTACTTCACTAATCTACAAAAGTGATAGACTGTCTTCTACTAAGGCAGCAAAACTTAAAGTGATGAGAAAGGATCCCGTTCTGGAAATAACACTTTAAAAGTTGCTTATAAAGTTTAAGGGGAGGATAGACGGGTGGTTCAGTGGTTAGAATGCCCTCCTTCGATGTGGGAGACCCAGGTTCGATTCCCGGACCATGCAACCAAAAAAGAAAAAAAAATTAAGGGGAACATTTTCCCTGGAAGTGTCCCTTGACTACCCTGGACTCTCTATATAATAAACACAGCACTTGGCACACAGGTCTGAAATGACCTGCTTACCCTTCCCTACCACACTGCAAGTAGGACGCTGACGAAGGCAACTGGGTGTTTTCATGTGAGTAAGAAAAAGCCACAAACTGTCATTCCTATTTTTAACCTGTACTGTAGGTAAAATCTAGCCCTCCAAGGAGAATTATCATTTATAGCACACAAGAGGGCCTCCAAGCTTGTCTCCACTTCTCTCAGAAGTGATATCATTCCAAACCACTTAGATGAAGCATAGGTATAAAAATCAGGTTCATCTTATGTTAATTTTTAATAGAAAGAAAATGTTCAAGAAAATAACAATCATCAATAGAGAGTCAATCCAAACAGAATACTGCTTCTTGGATTTTAATCCATGTTTTGTTTTATTCTTTCCTTCCTCAGATTGGAACATTTCTAAAGAAAAAGTCCAGAACAATCCAATGAAAAAATAGTAGGCAGTGGCACAACGCTTAAATATCACTGAGGAGTAATGTGCAAAAAATTCCCAAAGCCTGTGATGCATGTATAATAATGATTTCCGTCCAATAATAAGCAACATAGTCATTACTGGCTATGAACTTCATTTTGTTTAGGTACCTTTCTAAAAAAAAAAAATTTGGCCCACATTCTAACAACAAGAAAAGCCAACTCACATTTGTTGTGTTCAGACAGGAAGCTTGTAAGGCACTGAACAAGCTCTATTAGGACGCATTCTAATTACTGGTTAGAAGACAGGCCTATAAATTAATCTCTGGCACTAACACTTTTAACTATTTGGTTCCCAGATAAGCATAATTATCCTGGAGTGGTTCTTTGTTTTTTATTTTTTATTTTTTTGGTGGTGGTGTTTTAAATTTGTTTCTTTATTTCGTTTATATTTCATTTAAGTGGAAGACGAAATATGAACAAAAACAGAAAAATGATGAGAAATCTGACATTTATTTTCTAGTCTAAAAATTTTACAAGCAAGAATGTTAAAGGTCATTAAAAAAACTGAGAGGTTAGTGATGTCCTTTCTTCTCCTTTTTTCTTTTTTAGTACTAATTTGATACTGGCATTTACCAGTCTTCTTGTTGTCCGTATATTTGCAGTTCAACTTCTCGCTGTTCTTAAATTTTATCTTCATAATAAATTTATGAGAGATTTCAGATTACAAAAGATGTATCAACTCCAATAACTTCTACAAGAGACATTTATTAATTATATATATTAACATGAATGAATATATGGATAGATAAAAAGAGAATGTATTCCATTTCAGAGAGCAAGATCTTCTAAAAGCTTGTTATTCAAAAATAATTGTAAAGTGTTCTCATCCCTAATTTTTCTATCAATATAAATCAACCTGTTACTTTGACCATAAAGTTCCCTCTAAAGTAACATTGATATATTTTATGATAGATGAAAATTTTCTAATATTAAAGTTACTTATCCAGTCATTGAATTAACAATTTAATTCCTACTATCCAGCAAACACTATGCCAGTCATTAAAAATAAAAGATGTTTAAGCCATCGCTTTTGACTTAAAGGATTTCACGGACTTTTCTAATTCACCTTTATTGAACAGGAATTCAACCTCGAGGAAAATCCACGTTCTTTACGGCATGAAAGTTCACTAAGGTTTATGTGTCAGGCAATTGCTTAATTCTAAAATTAAATGTAAAGTTCCTTCACATTGGAAGAGCTCTGATTCCTATAGAAAGAGATATATCACAGCTTATGATAGAAGATAAATCTCTTCAAGGAGCAGAAGTACTAAGGAAAGGAACTTGTGAGCTGCAAAATGAAAGAGAAGACAATAATAATTGATCCCCTTATAATTATAATAAGGCATACTACAGAAGTTTAGTTTTCCAGGAGAGAGGGTATGGTTAAACAATGATTGTCCCAAAGCATTCCCAAACCTTGAGATGACACTATAAAATAGGTAACCCTTAAAGAAAAGGAAACTAAGCTATGTATAAAAGTGGCCTGTGTGGCTGGATTGGAACATTCTAGTATCTCCCGGAATTCTGGACAAATCAGCACAGACAGATTGAATGCCATGTTCTTCTGAATCCAAGTATAGAGATCAAGGCCAAACATTCCATGCCCTAAAATGAGTATGAGACTATCCAAACATTTAGTCTCAATAATTTAAATTATATTATATCTCTGAGGCCCATAATAGCTGGTCTTATGAAACAAGTAACAGCAGCTGTAAACTGAGAACGCATATATGACCAGAAAAGAAAAAGAAAAAGCATGCGGTAGGCATGCAGAGGAACAGGTAAGAAAGCGGTCAGAAACATTCACTGTAAAAGCAGGAAAATCACAGCCATCGGCTCTATTGGTCTCTCAAACTCATGCATTCTTCTTATCAATGCATATTCTAGGATGGATCACCTATTCAAAAAATATTTTTATTGACAGATCTTCCCATGCATGCAGTACATATGTGGTGTACTTATATTCATTTTACTCATCTGCCAATATCCTGGGTAAATGAAGCACCAAACACAAGTTTTTCACGATCACACAGTCACACAGTAAAAGCTATATAGCTGTACAATCATCTTCAAGAATCAAGGCTACTGGAAACACAGCTCAACAGTTTCAGGTACTTCCCTCCAGCCACTCCAATATACCATAAGCTGAAAAAGGGATATCCATATAATGCATAAGAATAACCTCCAGGATAACCTCTTGACTGAAATCTCTCAGCCACTGAAACTTTGTTTTGTCTCATTTCTCTCTTCCCCCTTTTGGTCCAGAAGGCTTTTTCAATCCCATGATGCCAGATCCCGGCTCCTTTGGGGAGTTTTGCCCTACATTGCCAGGGAGATTTACATCCCTTGGAGTCATGTCCCATGTAGTGGGGGAGGGCATTGAGTCCCTGCAGAACTGGCTTAGAGAGAGAGACCACACCTGAGCAACAAGAGGTTCTCTGGGGGTGACTCTTAGGCATAATTATCAGTAGGCTTAACCTACCCTTTGGAAGAAAACGTTTCATAGGGACGAAACCCCACGCTCACAGGCTCAGCCTATTGATTTGGTCCCTCTACTTGCAAGAATGTCAGCAATTCTCCAAAAGGGAAGTTGGATATTTCTTTTCTGCTTAGCCCCCCAAGGGGACTATACAAATACCACTTTTTTCACTGCCCAAATTACTCTGGGTTATATCGGGTCAGCACACTAACTTGTACAAACCAAGAAGATCTCATGCCCTAGTCAAGATTCTGCATACTTACACTGTTCAACTAAACTGTTCATACAAGTTAAATTAGGTAATGTGCTATCTAAAATATAAATTGAGGCAAAGGTTATTACCTTGGAAACAGAGCCCTGGTGGTTTTAGGGCATTTAATAAAACCCAAAGGCCTGGTAAGTCCCCTGTGCAGTGCGCTATGGTCAGGCGCTGTACTAAGCCTTTGCATGGAATCGTCGCCTCATGACGGCATGAGTGGTAGGTGTTCTTATTGGAAATGTTCCTACTTTATAGACAGGGAAACTGGAACTCGGATCTAGGTTAAGAAGCTTTCCTGAAGTCCCAAAGCTCATAATCCAGGCCGCCGAGCACTCATTTTGTTTGGCAAGATTTTCCATATGGAAGAAGGAACATACAACTACCAAAGGGGCTCAAACTGTATTTGTTTTTTCTGATATAAAAGGTCTGTCAATCATCAAGAAAAACAGGAAAGATGAATAAAATGAGCAAGAGACAAGCAAGAGACAAGAAGCTCTGCAAACAATTTATTTTGAATACGAACAAAACAGAAATGGAAATATTTCAGGTTATAAAAAATACTTTGGAAATGCAGATTACAGATAATGCATAAATTATGTAGCAATATGGATTATTTTGACTGTGGATTTGTAGAGAAAGAGGCAGGCAGGGATGAAGTGTTCCAGAGTGCCACCAATGTCAGGTAAGTGCAGTTCCCTGGCAAAGAGTCCCGGAGTTCTCAGATGCTCCTGAAGTGTGCAAACCAACCATGTGTTACTGAGGCCACGTCAAGGTGAGTTGCAGCCATTTGCAGTAAACAGCTTTGTACTCATCCTTAGTCAGCAAAGATTTTAATCCACAGGGTTTTTAAAAGCTGAATACATTAAAAATAGAGGGAATTTATGTCTCTCAGAGATTCATTAATGTGTTTCTGAAAACTATCAGCATATCATCAAAATTTCATTTGATTTTCTTCAGAACTGTTTTTGATTTAGTTCAGAAAATTGCATAGTGTCAAAATCTTATTTTTTGTGAGTTACATCGTTCTGTCAGGTTTATTAGACATTTGTGCCTCATTTCAGTGTTTCAGCTGATATTAACCCTGTGCTATAATAGTAAATATCTATTTAATGACAAAAGCTTTTACCAGGCTACAAAATATTTAACAATAACTGGAAATAAGCATTAAACATGAAGGAAATCACTTTCTCAAATTCCTGGTACACAGATTAGAACCAGTGCCTGGCAAATTTCTGAGGGTATGAGAATACTCTTTCTTAAAATTAAGCTCAGAATATTAAGTTCCTACTACGTTTAAGGCATTGCCTTAGTGTTTGGGGTATCTAAAGATGAAATAGGCCATTTCTGTTTTAAAGGAAATGGGCAGTAGGGAGGTGTGCTGGCTTGAAACTGTAATGTTCCCCAGAAAAACCATGTTCTTTAATCCTCCCTCAGTCAATATTGCTGGGTGGGAGCTTTTGGATTGCTTCCATGGAGATGTGACCCACCCAATTATGGGTGGTAATTTTGATTAGATGGTTTCTTGGGGATGTGTCTTCACCCATTCACAGTGGAGTTCCTTACTGGAGCTCTTCAAGATGGAACTGCTTTGGAAAAAGCCCAGTGCCAACAGAGCCCACATAGCCAGAGACTTTTGGAGATGCAGAAGGAAAATGTCCCTAGGGAAGCCTTATGAAATGAGGAAAGAAAGCTAGCAGATGTCACCATGCTCCTTCCCAGCTGAGAGAGAAACTCTAAATTTCATCAACACTTTCTTTGGAGTTAAGATATCTTTCTCTAGATGCCTTAGTTTGGACATTTCTATGGCCTTATAACTGTAAACTTGCAACTTAATAAATTCCCCTTTCTAAAAGCCATTCCATTTCCAGTATATTGCATTCTGGCAGTTTAACAAAATAAAATATATTTTGATACCAAGAGTGGTGTGCTGTGGTTTGAAAATACCAAACATGCTGGAATGGCTTTTTAAATGCATAAGGAGAAGATTCTGGAAGAGTTGTGAGACGCTTGATAGAGAAGGCCTAGGAAGAGACTGTTGGCAGAAATGTGTATTCCAAAGATACTTCTGATAAGGCCTTAGACAGAAATGATGCATGTATTATTGCAAACTGGAAGGAAGGCAATCCTTGTTTTAAAGTTGCAGAAAATTTACTACTGATTTTGGATGAAGGGTAAATTTTAAAAGCCATGAACTTGGATATTTAGCAGAAGAGATTTCAAAATTAAATGTAGAAAGTGCAGCCTGGTTTCTCCTTGCAGGTTATAGTAAAACTCAACGGGAAAGAGATAAGCTGAAAACTGAACTCTTCGGTACAAAGAAACCAGAAATTGGTGATCTGGCAAAGTCTGGGCTTCCAGAAAGGGAAACCCCAGAAAATAGTGCCCCACAGGAGGATTTAAGCAAACATGGAACCACTCAGCCATTTCAGAAAAAGCCAGGATTGGAGATGGAGTTATCCAGGAAGGACTTGTGTAAAGTTCTATCATCTGATGGTTATGATCCCTTCCCACTATGTAGAAAACCAACAAGAGTGCTGTGGGATCTGTATATCTGGAACCACTGTCAGTCTGGACTAAAAGGGACAGACAATGGACATATTGAAAGAAAAGTAGCTTCAAAGGCACAACCATGGAAGCTAAGGTATGAAGTCAAGACACCTCACCCAGGAGAGCAGGACCTCCCCACTATGCACTTGGAAAGGGTGAGTTTGCCCCAAATGCAGAGGGGAGAGATTCAGTGCCCCAGACCTCTGAGAGGATGGAGGATATTCCTTAGGAATTGGGGAAATCCTTGCTGCCACCACACTGTTCTGAGGGGGTTGAGCCAGTGCCTTGGAGATGGCAGAGAGCCCAGAGCACACATTTCTACCAATAGTCTCTTCCTAGGCCTTCTCTATCAAGCTTCTCACAACTCTTCCAGAATCTTCTTATCCATTTAAAAGGCCATTCCAACATGTTTGGTATTTTCAAACCACAGCATCCCACTCTCGGTATCAGATGTTGCCCTCATGGCTGGAGAGGGTGGAGCCGAGAGAAAGGTGGTCTACCCTTGTTCTTCAAAGTTGCAATTTTCACCCCAGCATTTGGAGAGAGTCGGTCCTTTGTGTTGGCCCTTGGAAAGGGTGGGGCTGCGGCTTTCTAAAGCCCAAAGGATAAATGACTCTCAGACTTTGAAATCTAACAGACTTTTTTGAAATTGCTTAGGTCCGGTGACCCCTGTGTTCCTTCCAATTTCTCCCTATGGAAATGGGAATATGTATCCTATGACTGTCTCTCCTTTATATATTGGCAGCACAAAACTTGTTCTGAACTTTACAGGTCTAAAAAAGCAGAGGAGAATTTTGCCTTAGGTCAGACTATGCCTGTAGCTGACTTTGTTGAGATTTTGTACTGTTTCCAATGTTTTATTGTATTTATATTTTTACTGAAATGGTTTAAGGCTTTGTGATGTTGTGATGGAACGAATGTGTTTTGCATTTGTAAAGAACATGTCTTTTGGGGGTCCAAAGAATGGAATGTGTCAGTTTGAACTGTTGTGTACCCCCAGAAAAGCCATGCTCTTTTATCCTTTAACCCTCATTCAATATTGCTGGGTGGGATCTTTTTTACTGTTTCCATGGAGATGTGACCCACCCAACTGTGGGTTGTAACATTTGATTAGATGGTTTTTTGGAGATGTGTCTCTAACAATTCAAGGGAGGGTTGCTTACTGGAGTCCTTTAAGAGGAAAAATTTATGGAAAAAGCTCAATGCCAACAAAGCCCACATACCCAGAGAACTTTGGAGATGCAGAAGGAAAATGCCTATAAGGAAACCTTATGAAATGAGGAGAGAAAGCTAGCAGATGTCACCACGTGCCTTCCTAGCTGAGAAAGAAACTCTAAATTTCATTGGCCCTTTATTTGGAATTAAGGTATCTTCCTCCAGCTGCTTTAGATTGGACATTTCTATGGCTTTATAGTTGTAAACTTGCAACTTAATAAATTCCCCTTTCTAAAAGCCATTCTGTTTCTGGTATATTGCATTCTAGCATTTTAACAAACTAAAACAGAAAGCTAGAAGTAATATGAATAAAGAGAACGAACCACTAAAGACAATGCCTTATGTCTTCAAAGATTCCATAAGTGAAATAATTCAAAATTTCTGCAAAATGATTGAAGGGAATCAAAACACTGATAATATGCTGGCTAAAACTTCTAATACAAGGTAAATTTCTATGTAGAAAAAGATTGAAAATCCCTTGATGGTCTATCCATTACAAGCAATAGACCATAACAAAGTTAGAATTGAGAAAACCAAAGACTTTTGTCAACAAGTTGGGACTTAGCTAAATACAAATTGAAAAAATTTCAAAATGACATTCGGCAAACAATAGAATAGAGTTGGATAGCAGTAAATTTGTTGTCTCAGCAGCAACGTAAGACATACGTTCAAATAAAAGACATATAAAGTGAGAGGTTTCTCGTCAACACAGATAGCAGTGTAAAGTGAACCAGGGCACTATTCCACCACAGAGTCTTTGAAAACTTGGCAGAGGCCTCTTCCTCAGACCTTCAGAACACAGTTAAAGTGTTGCAGTAACTGGACAAGTGCTGGGTCAAGAAAACATGACTTAAAAGGTAGTAAATTCTCATGGAACCCTTGCTGACCCCTCAGCCACCACCTCCCCAAGCAGTGTGGGGCAACCTGAGCTACACTGTGGGCTTATGGACCTGTTCAAGGGAGTAGAGGCACCTGTGTGGTCATACGGCAGTGCCCGGATATTGGTGCCAGTCTACCAGGTAGCAGCCTAAAAGACTGTACCTAGAAACTCATCTCAGGCTTGCATTCTGCCATGGTCAGGTTCAGGTGTCACCTTGGCCAAGTGGTGGCACCTGCTTGTCTGGTTGGGCAAGTGCCGGCCTGTCTGTTGCTAGGAGGACATTTCATAGGATTAGATCATGATCACGACAGCTGTATCCACAGCTGATTCCATTTGTAATCAGCCAAAGGGGCGTGTCTTCCGCAATGAGTGATGCTTAATCTGATCACTGGAAGCCTTTTAAGGAGGATTCAGAAGAGAAAGGCTCTCTTCCTGCTTCAGCCAGCGAGCCTCTCCTGTGGAGTTCATCCAGACCCTCCATCGGAATCGTCGGCTTCACAGCCTGCCCTGTGGATTTTGGACTCTGTGTTCCCGTGGTCACGTGAGACACTTTTATAAATTTTATATTTGCGAGTGTTCCCTGTTGATTCTGTTTCTCTAGAGAACCCTAACTAATACACCTTCCAAAAATCTTCCCTGTAGGATGAAGCAGCAAACAGATAGCAAAAGCAGTGTTAAGAAACAATTCATCACAGTGGCCTGGGACAAAGGATTACCTGCTTTAAAATATACAACAGAGCACCCAGGAGTGGGGGGAATCTATTTCATAGGGAGTAAAGGGAAACTTCTGTCCAGGGTGGGATGGGGGACTGTGCCATGCCTAAGATCACAAGCAAGCACAAGACCAGGGCAAGACACAAAGACAGAGCCAACCCTGCTCCTCACTCTCACTTCACTGTGATCTTCATGATGGGAGGGCCGAACACTTAAGGAGAGCACCAGCTGTTGATGTACTGCCAATTTGCAAAGACTCTACGAAGGGTATTTTTTTGCATTAGTTTATTTCGTTAGCTCCTGGCACTTAAGGAAATCCATGTCACGGCACTAGCTGGATACAAACTGAGGGACTAAATCCCAGAGTAACCATTTTAAAATGTGAAAATCTACAGTGTGCAGCAGAAGATTACAAGACCAATGAAAGAGGAAATGATAGTACATCCAAAAGAACAAAGATGAATATCTGGAAACCATCAAGAAAGAAGGCAAGACTTTGACCACACAGGGTAAAGGCTTTAAAACAAATGATCCTCAACATACTCAAGGAGGTAAAGAAAAACAGAGAAAGAACTAAAGGATATCAAGAAAACAATGAATGAACAATGTATGTATCTTAATGAAGTATAGAAATTTTAAAAAGGAACCAAAGATAATATGTTAGCGGAAAACCATAATAACTAAAAATCCCTAGGGGGCTTCAACAGCAGATTGGAGCTGGCAGAAGAAAGAATCAGATCAAAAAGGTAGTAGTAAAACTTTTATTATTTGCAGATGGCATGATCCTATGCTTGGAAAATCCTGACAAATCTATAACAGAGCTACCTGAGTTAATAAACAGATTGAGCATGGTGGCAGGATACAAGTTGAATGTGCAAAAATTAGAAACGTTTCGATACACAGGTACAGACCTAAGGAAAAACTGAGGAAAAAAATTCTATTCAAAATGGCAACTAAAACAATCAAGTATTTAGGAATAAACTTAACCAGGGATGTAAAGGACCTGTACACAGAAAACTACAAGACGTTGCTAAAAGCAATCAAAGAAGATCTAAAATACGTAGAAAGACATTCCACACTCATGGATAGGAAGGTTAAATTTCATTAAGATGACAATTTTATGCAAATTGATCTAGAGATTAAACACAATAGCAACCAAAATTCCAACAACCTACTTTGAAGACTTGGAAAAGCTAGTTATCAAATTTATTTGGAAGGGAAAGAGATCTCAAATAGCCAAAAATATTCTAGAAAAGAAGAACAAAGTGGGAGGACTAACACTGCCTAATTTTAAAGCTTATTTAAAGCCACAGGGGTCAAAAGAGCAGGGACTGGCACAAACACTGACATATTGATTAATGGAATCAAATTGAGACTGCATAGATGGACCATCAAATCTATGATCAACTGATCTTTGACAAGTGCCTGAAATCCACTGAACTGGGACAGAATAGTCTTTACAATAAACAGACCCGGGAGAACTGGATATCAATAGCCATAAGATGAAAGAGGATCCTTACCTTACACCCTATGAGATAATTAACTCAAAGTGGATCAAAGACTTGAATATAAGAGCCAGTACCATAAAGCTCTGAGAAGAAAATAGAAGGAAACGTCTTCAAGACATAGACCTGGACTTAGTAATAGGAGGTAGCTTCTTTAACTTTAAACGCAAAGCATAAGCAATGAAAGAAAATATAGATAAATGGGAACTCCTCAAAATCAAATGTTTTTGCACCTCAAAGTACCTTGCCCAAAAAGTGAAGAGGCAGCCACCTTAATGGGAGAAAATATCTGGAAACTGCATACCGAATAAGGGCTTGATATTCAGCATTTATATTAAGAAATCATACAACGCAACAACAAAACAACAAATAACCCAATTATAAAATGGCTAAAGATATGAATAGGCATTTTTCTGAAGAGGATATACAAATGGCTAAAATACACTTGAAGAGCTGTTCATCTTCATTAGCTATAAGAGAAATGCAAACCAAAACTACAATGAGATATTGTCTCACATCTATGAGAATGGCTGCTATTAAGAAAACAGGAAACTATAAATATTGACAAGGATGTGGAAAAATTGGAGCACTTATTCATTGCTGGTGGGAATGTATAATGGCACTGCCACTGTGGAAGACAGTTTGGTGTGTGTATTTTAGAACATCACCTACTGTATGAGGCCAAAGGCATAAGCTTTATTTTTCCCAAAGCCTCAATTTTCTGTAGCACACAATTTCACTCAACATGTCTGGACAGTTCATTTGAACAACCCAAAAATGTGGAGTCCAGAATGAGAACTAGGGCTTGTACTTCTGTTTTGCTTAATGTAATCCCAGATACATCCCAGACTATGTGGGGCAGGTAAGTAAAAAGTATTGCCAAAGTCCCTTGAGGGGCTGGAGAAAAAATATGGAACAATTAAACTTTCCTACCTGGGAAACCCCTGATACTCTCTCAAACACTAGGGACTCCCAGGTTAATAGGCCAAGCCCTTGATCGTGAGCCAAGCCCTCTTATGAAACTTATTTATGTAGTGGAAAAGCCAAGACTACCTATAATTATGCCTAAGAGTTACTTCCAGAAAACCTCTTTTGTTGCTCAGATGTGGCCTCTCTCTCTCTCTCTAAGCCCAACTCTATAGGTAAAGTCATCACCCTCTCTGCTAGGTAGGACATGACGTCCAGGGGTGTGAGTCTCCCTGGCAATGTGGGACAGGACTCTCAGGAGCAAGCCTGGCCATGGCACTGTGGGATCGACAGTGCCTTCCTGACCAAAAGGAAGAAAAGAAATTAACAAAATAAGGTATCAGTGGCTAAGAGAGTTCAAATAGAATCGAGAGGCTATTCTGGGGTCTACTCTTATGCAAGCTTCAGCTAGATATTGGTAATCACTACAGTTTGCCAAACCCCAACCATCATTCCTATTAACCATAAAGGGCTCTATCTGAGATACAGAAGTTGTATGCATTAAATTAACTTTGCAGAAACCTAAAACCTTCAGATGATTTCTAGGTCAGGTCCTGCAACCAGAGGTGCCAGCCTCTCCAAGAACATCAATCAGTCCCATCCCCCAGCCCATAGTGTCAACATCCCTTTTCAACCGAACAAAGTTAAAATGGGCATAACCCAAATATCCCTAAAGATTGGGAGAAGGATCAAAGGAGAAGAGGAGTTATGACAGAGAAGTTAGGCTTTAACTACTGAATCATTATATTGGCATTTCTTTTTAGTCTCCGGTGTCTTGGAGCAGCCAGAAGTAAAAGCCTGAAATTGTGGAACTTGTGATCCATACCAAGCATTGAAATCTGTTCTATAACTACCTGTGAAAATGTACTTGGAAATTTAAAATAATCCACAGTATATACCAATTGTTCAATAAATTCTATTAATGCCAAAATAATTCTCTTTGCAAAGTTGCAAACACTGTTCAGAAATAAATGCCCTAAAACATACACAAGAAAATGGAAATAGATAGGTAGGCATAGGATAAGCGCTTGTTGATTCATTAATTCAAGTGAAAACTAAAAAATAATTTTGACTTGCAAGAGCCCTATGAAAATGCTAACGCACATTGTATCTGTGGATATAAAACCTGCTGAGCTTGTGGTTTGGAAACTACATTGATTCATATTTCACTGTGTATATCACTGCTATGTCGAACATTTGACCATTATTAAGATTTATGAAGTTCTGGTCTGATTTAAATTCATACCACGTAACCAAGAACTTAACAAAAATTTAGATGCAACAAAACGGGTATTTAAAACAAGATAAAAGCATGTCAAAAGAACCATCATTAAAATCAACACAATGGTCCATTCTACTAACATTGTAAAGATTCACATTTAATTCTACTACAAATAGAAAGACAGACATAAAGGAAGAATTCATTTCTGTTCAAAAAATGTCTACTTAAAATATATTTGTATATTTTTACATGTAAAATTTTTTTTGCCCAATCAGAGTGACTTATGTAATTATCACATATTCCCTTTAAAATTCATGCCACAATTCTAACATGATGAAACATTTCAGAAAGTTTTGATTTGATAAGCCTGATTGGATCCAAGAGCAGAGCAATCCATGCACTGATAATCCTTTCAGGGAATGTATGATTTGGGATGTTACTATATAAATATGCTGTTTTCTGAGTGACAAATTCCATGACCTGTCTTTGCTTCATGGTTAGTATTATCCAATTTGAGTCATTCTGCCTTGTTTAAATTATGCTTTATGCAATATTATATAGTTTGTATATTTACATATCTACACACATTCATTCTCAATATAGTTCAGGAGATTAAAATACTTCATTTTTCAATTTGCACTTGTCTTTTATTCTAAGCCAGGAAGACTTTTCTTTCATTGAAGATGTGCTAATCCTGCTACCATCCTCCTAAGAAGAGGGACATTGGACACAGACCCAGACTGCAAGAAGGAGGCCACACGAAGATGGAGGAGGCGGAGATGGGAGGGACGCATCTACAAGCCGAGAAGTCCAGGGTCTGCTGGCAAACCCCAGAGGCCAAAAGACACAAGGGGTGTAGACTCATGTGTCACACCAATTAACACAATAAATGTAAGTAAGTTCTTGCATGAACAACTGCAAAGCTATGAATCTTGTACAAAGAGTACGTAATTCCAGGGCATAGGGGGAAAATGCTATTGCATACTCTGGGCTATGTTTAATAGGAAAACATCAACAGTACCACAGCAATGCCAGGGGAAAATGATGGGGGGAAGGACAAGAGTTAGGGGGAGGTTTGGCTTTTCCATTTGGTGAGGGTGTGTTGATTGGCTATTTTTCCCTTGGGAACAATGAAATTATCTAAAATTGATAGTGTTGATGGACTGTTGATTTTGGACGTTTTACATGAGGCCGAGTAGATGGAGGTGGCTGAAGGATGCACTGACTGAGAAGTAGATTGGTGAACAATGGTGTAAACATGTGATCAAATATGGTGCTACTACAAAAAGGAATAACGTTGGGAGGCATGCAACGATGTGAATGAACTTGTGGGACATTTGGTGAGGCAAAATAAGTCAGAAACAAAAGAGCAAATATTGTAGCATCTCATGTAGAAAATTCTTATTGAAAAAACTGGGGACTAAACAGTAAGCTCTTACAGCTGTTACATTTAGTCTGGAATGGTAATTGTTATTTCTGGATTTGGAGAAGCTGTTTTATATGTGTATAACCCAGTAATTAGAGATAAGAATGAAGCCAATATGGTCGGGATTAAGGTAATTCAGGATACAGGGATAAGGAAGACAAATTGCTTATATTTTAGAACTTCACCTACTCCTTGAGACCAAAGGAAGAAAGTTTTATGTCCAGAACCTAAATTTTCTGTAGCACATAATCTAACTTAACCTCTCTGGATAGATCATTTAAACAATCCAAACACAGAGAGCCCAGTATAAGAATGAGGGCATTTAACCCTGTATAGCCTAACGTAATGCCTCGATACAGCCTAGAATATATAAAGCAGATAATCAAAAAATATTGGAAAAATCTCTTGAGGGATGGGAGAAAAATTATGGAACTATTGAACTTTACCACTGGCAAAACCCCAGATACCATGCCAAATATTAGGGACACCCAAATCAATAGGCCAAGCCCTTGATCTTGATGCTTTCTCTTGTGAAGCTTATGTAGGTAGTGGAGATGCTTAGCCTACCTATAGGTATGCCTAAGAGTTACTTCTGGAGGACCTCTGTTGTTGCTCAGATGTGGCCTCAGTCTCTCTAAGCCCAATTCTGCAAGTGAAATCATTGCCCTCCCCCATATGTGGGACATGACATCCAAGAATGAAAGTCTCCATGGCGGCATGGGAGATAACTCCCAGGGTTGAGCCTGGCAGTGGCACCGTAGGATCAACAATTCCATCCCGACCAAAAGGGGGAAAAGAAGTGTAACAAATCAGGTATCAGTGGCTGAGAGTGTTCAGATAGTCGAGAGGCTACTCTGGAGGTCACTCTTACGCAAGCTTCAGTTAGACATTGCTACTATGATAACTTGCCAACCCCCAACCAAAACCATTCCTACCAATCCTAAAGCATACCTAGGGCATTATATAAGATTCTACAAAGATTCCATGCACTAGGGTAACTTTCCAGAAAATTACAACTTCCAAATGGGTCCCTGGACCAGACAAGTCCTGAAATGCAGAGGGGCCAGCCTTTCCAGAACATCAACTAGTTCCACCCCCATCCCATATTATCAACAGCCCTTCCCAACATGTAAAAGCTAGAATAGGCATAACCCAAATACCCCTAAAGAGTGGGAGAAAGGTCCAAGTTGAGGGTGAAGTTATACAGAGAAGGTCAGGTCTAACAGATGAGCATGAGTGCTGAATCTTTATACTAATATTTCTTTTAGTCTCCAGTACCTTACAGCAGCTAGAAATAAAAACCTAAGATTGTGGAATTATTAACTCATACCAAACTCTGAAATCTGTTTTACAACTAATTGTTGTGATATACTTTGAAATCTGTTGTTATTATGTATATATGTTATCTAAAGAGAAGAAGGAGTATAACAGAGAGGACAGGCTTTAACAAATGAGTGTGACTGCCGAATCATGATATTGATATTTCTATTGGTCTCCAGGGTCTTGGAGCAGCTAAAAGAAAAAATGAAAAATGGTAGAATTGTAACCCATGTCACACTCTAATATCTGCTCTATAACTGCTTGTTAAAATGTGCCTGCAAATGTATTACTTTGTCGTATATATGTTATAATTCACAATTTAAAAAAGTAAAAAAATAATAAAAATATATATTGATATTAAAAAATAAAAAGAAACAAGGGATTCTCCCCTAAATGTTTCAAATAGAGACTAGTCCTGCTGATGCCCTAATTCTGGACTGCTGGCCTCCAGAACTGTGAGACAATACATTTCTGTAGTTTTAATCCATTCCCTTCAGGTACTTAGTTATAGCACCCTAGGAAACTGAGACACACCATAAGAACTTTGAATAAATCTTAGCAGGGCACACACAAATTACTGTATAGAATGACCCTCCCAAATTGCAAAATCCTAAAAGCACACAAATGAAGTGCACAATCACAATGATGGTTTAATTTGAGGAAAATTGGGACAATTGCCAGGTTTAAAGACTCCTTCAGTCAAAATATCTTCATGGCCAGTTGCGCATGCTGTCTAATCCTCTACTAGGTGAGATGCAGCCTTTGTAATTATAGAATACAGGTTTATTTCTAATAAGTTAAAAGTGAAACAAGCGTACAGAGTCAAAATAATAACATATTCAAACATCATTTATTAACATCTTATTGCAACTTACTTTCTGACTTCACTTTCCACGTCTTTTAATATCTTACATAGAAGATATTAAATTTAAAAAAAAAAGTCATCCAAATATATGTTGTCAGTGTTGCTACAAAGTACATACACTTTAAATTGGGGCTGATAAAAAGAGATTTTGGCCAGATGGATCCAATTACATGCAAGATTTTGAACATCAGAAGAATCTTTTTCTTGCCATAATCCTTTTCTCATAAAGCCACAGTTATTGATGAGCGAAAAAGGCCCTAACTTTTCATATCAGGCACTAATTTATGCAAGGACTTCCATTTTCCTTAGATATAAGACAATGCCTAAAATTAAAAAATTATTCCACTATAGCCCAAACTCCATTTCTCCTATCAAGAAGCAGAAATATCAGTGGTGCATCCTTTCAGAATACAATTTGATTACTGTTGTTTTACATTCAGTTAAGCGCAAGGAAATATCTCAATTTGAAGGATAAAACTAACAGAGAAAGGTAGTGGAGAAGTGTGCAGAGCTGAGAGCAAGATATGGAAAGCTCCCCCTGCATCTCCAAGAGAGCAGAAGGCAGCTATTACTTCAAAATGTTGCATTTTACCTGGCCATCCAATAACCCCTAATGCAATCTGAGTACCTATCTTCTGTCAATTTGATGTAATAGATTTGGAAAACTTTATTCTTGGATCTGCACTTCTGCCCGTATGTAATATTTACAATTTCAACTTCTGTTATCCCAAGGAGTGAAGGGACTGAAAGCTCCATCTTCTGAGACATTTTAAATTAAGTTAGTCAAAGAATCGGGAAACAAAACAAAACAAAACTGCCAACTGCAGGAAAAATCCTGACTTCCCTGTTTGGTAAACAGAACAACTTTTGAATGATGTGATTCATCTAGGATCATGTTCTTAGAAAATGATGGTCAATTGCCCGCATTTCCTTAACATCCATTTTTTTAATTTGGAGCCAAGCTGAAGAGTAAAAAACAAAGTAAAATTGTGCTGCCAATTTTTTGAGTCTCATTTTTTTAGGAAACAGAGTACAGCAATATCATATCGATATTTAGGGAAAGTACAGTATTTATTTTATATAATTGTTTCATAAGTAGAATTGTAAGCACCCCCCAATATATCATTGAATTAGTAATGCACACCAAATAAATTTTAATCGATACAAGTTGGGAAATTTTTTCAAATTTTTAAAAGAAGTATGTCTCATCATGGCTAAAACTGTTAATTTATTATTGATTGGCAAATATTAGTACAAGCAGACAATTTTTTATACCAAAAACAAGATTATATTTTCCTAAGTGCTCTTGATGTTTTCCAATATTCAAGAATGTGCATTTTCTTGTTTTGTTTTTCTTTCATTTTCTAATCAATTTGACTTCTTTCATTTTTCCAAGTTAAAGAAATCATCTACTTGACAGTTTTAGAGGCTTGGTGATTGTAATAAAATATTTTACAATTTTCACAGCACACTTTCAAGTTTTAGTGAGGCTGAACAGAACGCTCATTTCTTAATAAAACACAGAAGTTGCCCTCAATGTTCTATGCTAAGACATTCACCCTCTCTCTTCTGTTTACTAAATTGCTAGGCCAGCATTTTCTGATTTTTATCTCTAAACTCATAAATTTTGTGCTCTCTTCCTCTGTAAAGCATTCTCAGCACATTGTAATAGCAATAAATTAAATATTTCAATTTATCATGACCAAAATCTCGATAGATTAAAAAGGAAATATGAGTGCTGATGCTGACCTTTCAATTACTTTCTTTCTGAGTGAAGCCTGGATTTTTCTTTTAGTTTTGATTTGCAAGGCAAACATGGCCATCTCCCTGCCACCCACTTCTCTCATCCAGTTTCCATGCTAACAGAAGCAAAATGAGTTAAGCATACGTGTATCCCAAAAGACTGAGAGAACTGACAGGCTATTCCCTAAATTCAGTTTTAAGAACTACTGAAAAGAAAAGCTGAAATAGAAAAGGGGCTTAAATTAAAGGGATATCTATATCAAACCTGTGTCTTGTTCCTATCATTCAAATATTAGGTCTGAAGTTCTCTGCCTTTTAACAGCATGACTTCATATATCTACATAGCTGTCTCTCTCTATTCCTTTCCTATTCCAGGATATATATTCAACAACACAGGAAAACAAAGGAAACAACATATCAGGCTAAAGTTTTGCATGAAAAGTCAGCATTGTGCTTGCTTTCTTGTTTCCACGAACAAATAACCAGCTGAAAGCCACAAAGCATTTCTTCCCTCACTCCCTCATTCCAGCCCAGTTGCAAGGAGTAAGCTAGACTGTGAGCAAAGGAACTGGTAAGCAGAAATGCTATCAACCCATTCAACACAATTGTTTATATTTACACTCCCCATATGTTTGTGATACACTGACATTCCAGCCACCTTCAGGGGGCCCAACTCTTCCCTGAGAAATAAACTGTTCTAGGCAATGCATGTAAACATAAAAGTCCAGACTGATTCTATAGGCACACAGAGAATGGTTTTCTATCTTCTTTGACCTCCCAGAAATAGTCTGGAATTAGTAAAAACTATTTGATAAAGCAAAAACCATAAGCTAAATTTCCAATTGAAAAGTCACTTGATAAGCTATAAACTCAAAGAACAGGGTTTCTCAAAGCCTCACATCATTCCACTTTTATGAGAGGTAGTGTTTGCAGTCTGTTTATGAAATAAAAGGTTGACACTCACAGTCTCAGTAACATAAGCTGTTAATAACTGGCAAATTATTGTACAGTTTTTTTAGTAAAGACAGTATGCATCTGAGTGCTACTATGATGGTGAATTATGGTCAAAACAGAAAGTTCTGAAATGAAACTTTCAGAAAAGTTTCTGAAATGAAAAACAGAATCATTTTGAACGACTAACAAAGGTCACCTATTCAACAATCAATAGGTTGCTCTTAAATGATTATTTCTTAAAATAGAGGAACCTAACATATTGTTAGGTTTGATTGGCCAAAAGTCTTTTTTTTTTTTTTGCCATCAAAATGACATTGTCACGAATTCTCTTCAGATACCAAAGGCATTTATCTTTTAAGAACTGTATTTACCTTACGTTTTCTTTATTTAGCAATGGCACCAAATCAATTTAGGAATGATAATTATGAATACAAATCTAAGGTCAGATATAGCCACCATTATCTTATTTGTACATATGCAAAACTTCAGCAATGACTGATAATTGTTTCATTGAACATATCTCAAAATATGCCATGTGAAGCTTCAACAAATTCCTGAATTAGAACTTGCATTAGTTTCCTGCCCAGCTCGATGAGATACTTAAATAGCAGAGAATGATCTGTCTTGAATGACAAAGAGATGATTTGATTTTTCTAGTGTGCTTACAATTCAAGTCTACAGCTTTCTTCCATTTTCATGGAATAACAATGTGAATGGCAGCATCAGCCCCACAACACTTCAATTACCTGATGTCTCTGAATCCTGAATTTCTAATTTCCCACAGTGAATAGCTTTCCATGGCCCTGAGTTAGGTTTTATAGAACTTTTGGGAGTATCTCCATTAAGATATCACAGTTACATGAAAACTAGCACCAATTATCTTGATTATTTTATAGGGTACAATATTTTTCAAAATGGATTTTTTTTTTACCTCTCTTCTCTTCTGTATTTTCCTGTGCATAAAATTTTAGAAAGCAAGGAGTAATTTCTCTAAAATTTCAATCACATAGAATGACACTTTGCTTTCTTAATCAATACTTATATTTTCCAGAGGACAGTCAACCAAGTAAACAAGTGGAATAAAGAGGTGCCTGCATTTCCCAGAATGACAACTCCATTGGTTTTATGGTTTCTACATCCAATATTGCCAAAATATTTCCTAGGGAAATCTATTCATTGCGGTTGTCACCACTTTGTATTTTCCCATAATGACATTTTACTTCCAACACTTTCGTTCTGTGTTCTTAGGTTCTGTTTGCATCCTGTCCTTTCTCTTTTAAAAAGGCAAAGCCAATTCTATCTGTCATTCCCGACTCACGTGACCAGGGAGGTAAGGGGTAAAAGGTCTTTCCACTCTTCCCAGAAACTGGCGCAGCCCCAGGCAGATGTACAGTGTTCAATCAGTATAAAGTGAATGAATGAATGCAATCATATTAGTACTTGGGTCCTGATATTTAATCAGAGTGTAAAATAATCATTCTTCTTCCAAATTCTAATCTGCATTTACCCAGGCCACCCAACGAAATAAAATAAAGATTGTAACTTTTAATCAAGAGCATCTAAAATGTCTCCTTTTAAAAACTGACCATTTTGAATGATTTATCTAAACCATGTTGCATATATTAGTGATAGCAAGATTAAGAGGGAAGCTGTCAAAGTACTCATATCTAGAATTTTCTCCCAAGTTTCAAAATTTGAAACAAACATATTTTTTTTTTTCCAAAAGATCTCAGAGTTGCCAGGCAGTTCATAAGGCCTCTCTTAATTAAAGTGAAACTAATAGCTGAAATTCTACCATTCTTTTAATATCTATTCTCAGCTAAATATGGGATGGAGAAATCCCTTCTACTTAGGACCGAAGTAGCCTGGGAGCCAGAAGGTACATATAAGAAAACCTGACTACACAGAGTGTCATCCTACAGGCTTATAAATTTAATATGGTAGATAAACCTGGAACAACATAATGAGACAGTTCAACCGCTGGAGAAAATTTGAGCAAAACTGTGACTTCCCATTTATGTTTAAAATGTCCTCAATCTAAAGAAGCTGTGGTAATTCAGGAATAGCTGTTGAACTCTGAGCATTAAGCAGACTTCTATGCAACATAGATTTTAATAATATTTTTAATCATCAAGTCACGAGATAAAAATTCCCATATAAAACCTAATTATCCTGCAAAATCATAAAAAGGAAGCAATATGCAAAACGTCCATAGATTGACCCAATCATTTATAATATTTACACCTAATGGGCATTCTCTTTCAAGCACTGTTAGTTTAAATTAATCTTCACTGGATAACCAAATTGACATAAGCAAAGCATGACCTATGTTAGTATCTCCCAAACTTGATCCTTGAAGTACTAATGCCTCAGGATCTTAGAAGTGATTCTTTGAAATAAAGGGATTTACATCAAATATGCTGTGAAAAGCTACATTAGGCAAACTTACAGAGGTTTCTTTACTGCAGGACTTTTCAGAGCCTTTATATTATTGATGTGTATAATGATTGCCATTTTAAAAAAAAAGGAATATAGAAAAATTCCAGTTTTTAGATACTAATTCTCTGCTTATTTTTAACTTTAGCTTACTTCTCACCATGAAGCTTCAAAAGTGAACTTAGTAAAGTATAACTTATTTTTGAAGTAATATATTATCACTCTAGAAATTCTCAATTGGGTACAGAAAAAATCAGCATCCCAGGTAAGATTTTAAATATGATTAACTTTTTTCAAGATGTAATTACCAGTAAAGTTAGGACTTGAATTTATCTCTATTATAATGCTTTTCAAGCATAACAACAAGAACATGGTAATAAGTTCTTTCTATATGCCAGGTATTGGGGTTCACATTTAAAGCGTATCACCACATATAATTCTCACAGTACCCATATGTTTACTCAGGGCTCTTATCTAAGAAGATAAATACAAATTCATTTTAAGAATTTTTTTTTACTTGTCCTAAATTTTGCAAATTTGAAAATTCTTCATAAGGGTACCCACCCCCTCCATAAACTAGATTAAATTTGCATTGCAAATTAGTGCCCAGGCTTAAAAAGAACTGCCATCGCTCACAGTGATATTGTAAAATCTGTAACCTTTGATTATATTTATATTTTAATAAATAGTTATATTAATTATATTTGAATAATTATCTATTTTCACTAGGGATTCTAGGATCTCTCTCTCTCTCTCCATATATAAATATATATACAAACATATATATATTCACACACATATATACACACACACACACACACACACATATTTACATTATCTATATTCTGTGTTGAAAAAAAGAGGAATCTATCCAATCACAATTTATTATACAGTCAAGGCTAACGAGTGTTACCTATACGTGCAGACAGTCCAAAATAAAAACAAAATAATATATAAACAATAATAGTAGAAAGCTTGAAGAGTTCTTACTCCAGGCATGATTCCAAATCCTTTACATGCATGCGCTCATTCAACCTTCAAAGCAACCCTTTGAGCAGATACCATTTTGAGTTGATGAAAGTGAAATGGAGAATCAATTAACTTGCCCAAGGTCAAACAGATAGAACAGTGGCCCCAGGATTTCAATTTGGGTAATCTCACCCTTGAATTATATGTGTTGCCATTCCATGGGAGGCCATGATTTAAATAAATAAAACTTTAAACCACAATGAAAAATACCATTCCAAATGCTTACTTCATATAGGACCTTCTATGTTTAAATAGAAAAATCCTTCCTTTTTTTAAAAAACAGAAAATACTTTTGAGTTGCTGTATTATAGGTAGGTTGGAGCAAGGTTATTAATTGTGTTTAAATCAGATAATATAATACAATATATTTATAATACATAATACATTAAATAATACCAATTTTTTCTTCCCAATGGGATATTTTTAAAATTACCCTCTTTAGATATTTTAAACTTCAGTCTTTAATCAAAAAGTTTCATTCCATGCAAACTAATTACTTATACATGTTTTTCAAGCTAATAAAAGGAACACTGATAATGGCAAAGATATCATACGAAGAAGGAAAACAATCTGGTAGTAGAAAGCTACTTGACTAAGGACATAAAGCTGGTATGCTCTGTCACCACATTTCTAGATCTACTCAGTTGCTCAGGATAAAACAAACAACAAAAACCCAAAACCTAAGAATAACCTTTGATTCCTATCGTTGTCTAATGAGGGTTTACTTACAAATATTCTGAATCACCTGCAATTCTGAAACGTCACCTAAATTTCTATCATCCTCTGTTTCCAGTCTCTCACTCCACAACGATCCCTTATAACTATAATTCATATCATGCCACTGTCTGCCTTCAAACTGCTTTCCAATATTCTTAGAAGCAAATCCGAACTCTTTGACAGAGTCACTACCGCACTCTAGGATAAGCCCTCTGCCCACCTCTAACTCCAACTCCACTCTTCACCTTATTCACTTCATTCACTATACTCTAGACACATTGTTTTTTTTGTCCCTTATAAGGACCTCTGAACTTGCTTTTCCCTCTAGAATGCTCTTTTCCCCTAGACATCAGCTTCTTATTATCATCTATGCCTCCCTTTCAATCAATATTCAGGCCTCACACTATCTAATACTGTACTCTTCCCAGCCTCCACCCCTCGCTTCCCTACTTACCCAGCCATTCAGTCACATTATTTTCTTTTCTTCACAGGGCTCATCGCTACAGAAAATTAATACTGTTCTATCTTTCCTACTAAAATACAGATTTTGTTTTCCTTGCTCATTGATTTATACTTAGTACCAAGAATGCTGCTTGGGACATAAAAGAGCCGAATAAAGATTCTTAACAGTGAATCAATAAATACACCATACTATGAGTAGAAAGCAGGCATTCAGCATTTTGCAAGGAAAAGAAAGTCTATATAAATTGACTTATAAGGATTTGTGATAATTAATGAAAAGTCTTAACTTGGCTAAGTTATGAAGTCCAGTTGTTTGGTCAAGGAAACTCCTGCCTGGTTGCTACTGTGAGGGCATTTCACGGACGGATTTATTCCAAGTCAGATGATTGCATCTGTGGCTGATTGCATCTACAACCAAAACAAAGGAGCTTGTCCTCAGCAGTGTGGGGAGCCTCCTTCTCCAATCATTTGGAGGTCTCAAAGCAAGAATTGAGAATTTCAGAAATCTAAAAGAAGAGTTTCTGTCTCAATTTCAGCCAGCCAGTTTCTCCTGGGAAATTCAACTATACAACTGTACCTTCACCTATGTTTTCACCTTGCAGCCTGCCCGCCAGAATTCACTCTTGCTGATCCCCACAGCTGCATGGGACAATTCCTCTAACAAATCTCTTAATATTTACATATATATGTATGTACGTGTGTGTGTACATTCCATCAGTTCTGCGTCTATGTAGAACCCCAACCAACACAAGATTGTACCTAAAGTGAATCGTGAGCATTTCATAATTATACTACAGATATGCAGCTGATGATGAATGCCTCATAGCAACGATGAGACCACCCCAGGGCAGAAGGCTATGAGGGATGCCATGGAAAAGCCAGAACATGGATACAATAAAGGAGATGTATAGAAGATTCCAAATTACTTCCTTACTTATATTTGCTAAAAATGAATATCACTTCCTTCGTGAGAAAGAATTATAACTCAATATCAAAACACCCTCCATACTATGTATGACATGTATACATTTTTGAGGGTATTTTATTGTCATATGCTTTCCTTAATTTTATTGTACAATAACAGATACATGGTCTTATTGTAAGCTTGTGATTTCCATTATGTTCTACAAAACCTCTTTTATCTTGCATAAACACTTTGTCCATTTTACAAAAATGTGTGGACTAGGTAAACCTTAAGTGTTTTTTTTTTTTTTGTCATGGGCAGGCTCTGGGAAGCAAACCCGGGTCTCCAGCTCGGCAGGTGAGACTTCTTGCCACAGAACCACCATTGCATTGCCAACCTTAAGTGATTATTAGGGTCAACGTTTAGTATATAGAGAGAACAATACTAGAGAAAAGCCCTATGTAGAGACAGCTGTCCTGGCAGGGTTATTTATTTGGGTTTGACTGATGATAATTAGGTATCAGAAAACTAAGCATGTACAGGTTGTGAGCCTCAAACTCAGATCCTTGTAAAGGATATTCTTCTTAAGATAACATTTTCCACTTTGAAATAGCAGCACATTCAAACTAGTAGGAATCAAATACAAACTTGGTAATAAAATTAGCCTTTCTATTTTATCCAGTATAACCTGAATTTCATTATTTTGTGGTGAGATTAAACAATAACTCATCATAAAATTTATTTAATACTCTTATGTAAGGAGAAAATACCTCATTCAAGTCCTGAAGCAATCCATAGCGATAATTTCAGTGAAACGCAAACTGTAGAATTAGCACATTAATCTTTTCAAATAGGAGAAACTGGATTTCCTCCACACAATAAAAGCAATATCATGGTTTTATTCTCCAGATTAATTGATTTTACTCATAAGTAATATATAAAACAAAGTGAGAAAAAAATTGTTCTTTAAATTTTTCTTCACAGTTTTAAAGTTCATTATGAAATCTGAAGTAACATAAAGAATAGAATGATATTTTTTCAATGCATTGCATCCCTGGGAAAGTTTCCCTGTGAACTAAATCATCAAATTAAAACAGCATTTCAAAGAAAAATCTGGCAAGATCAATAAAAGTGCTTTAGTGAAATCAAGGAATACTTTATCTTAGGAATTGAGCACCAGTTTAATTCTTTCCCGGGTTGCAGCTAATCCATAGATCTAGACTAACTGCATGATAAATTTTAATCTTGGCATGTTCAAAGGATAGATCTCTTAATAATGAGAAGCACATCCCTCATGCAATCTGCACTGAATCAAATGTTTAGCAGAACCCTACCGAACTTCCACTAACTCACTGCTCATTGGCACTTTCTAAGAGAGGACGAATCACCACACAATTGAAACAAATTCACTACCTGAAGAAGTAGCTGACATCACATTAAGTCCAGGAAAAAGACAAATGGTTCTGCTTTCCTGACCCTGTCTCTTGGCTCCCACCTCCTAGCCCAGTGAAAACCACTCAATTGTAATGAATTTTTGCTTCCACTGAGAATGTTGCAGAAAAGTCAGGGTTAGGATTGAATTAGGGGAGGTATGTCTGTTTGTATTAATATTTAGGTAAATAATAACAGAATGACACACAGAGAACCTAGTCCAAACCTTCTTTTACCTTCTTATCTTGATCAAACCTGTCAGTGTGGAAGTATTAGAATAGTGCTGTGAGCAGAGTGTCTACAAGTCTTAAAATCTAAAACTTTTTCTTTAAACCCTTCTCTGTACTCCCATCAATTTCAGGTTTTTTTTTTTTTTTTTTTTTTTTTTTTTTTTTTTTTTTTTTTTTTTGCTTTCAGAAAATACATTCAGGCACTCAAAAATACTGAAAAAGTAAGGTATTTGACACCATTTTATCATATTGACAGTGATGGCAGTTCATGGGAAGTTAATAAAATGTAGAAGAGAGGAAAGAACTAAAAAAAAAAATCAAAAAACAACTGCCATAGTTGCCATGACCCTTTGTTGGTTGCTAAAATTAGTATTGTGTGTGTGTGTGTGTGTGTACACAATTAAAAATAGGATAATGCCATTGCTCAAAATATCTTCTAAAAAATACTTAGGGAGGAGCCAGTAGGCTGCTGCCAAAAAAAAATCTACATCCTAATACTCCTCAGAACCTGTGAATATATTTTGTTACCTGGCACAGAGGAATGAAGGATGCAGATGAAACTGAAATTGTTCATCAGCTGACCTTAACATAGGGAGACTGCCAGGTGATCCGCTGGCCCAATGTAACCACAAGCGACCTTAAAAGGCCTTCCGAGAGGAAGGGCAAGTCAGAGTGCCGCCATGTGAGAAGGACTAGACCCACCGTGGTTGGCGCCGAGATAGAGGAAGGAATGAGGGGGGCTTGTGGAAGCTGAGAAAACCAGGAAACCCATTCTCCTCTAGAGTCTGCAGAAAGGAAGACAGTTCTGCTAGTACCTTGATTTTAGCCCAGGGACACCTGTGTCAGGCTTCCATCCTAGAGAATTGTTCACTAATAAAGTTGTATTGTCTTATGGTACATCAGTGGCCATTTTTTTGCATGAGTGATAGGAACTGGTAATTAAAAGAGGGAAAACAGAGAGGGTTCTGGCAAGTACCACCATAATGAGTACTCAAAGGTAGCAGCCCCACTAGCACCCAGCAGTATCATGGTGCCCAGATGGGACGGGATGGGGCACAGGGCTTCTTTTATGTGCAACCCGCTTCTACTCATGAGAAACGTCGGAGAAACCACAACTGAGAGACAGCTTAAAAAACAAAAAGCAAATTCTCTTTGAAAGTTTCAAGGCTATTAAAGACATGGAAAGACTGAGGAACCAACCCAGACCAGAAGAGTCTAAGGAGATATGACAACTAAATTCAACGTGGGATTCTGGATTGGACCCTGGATTCTGGATTGGATCTTGGTGAGAAAAGTGACATAATCTGAGAAAAATTCTGTACTTTAATTTAGTATTATAGTGAGGTTAACTTCTTAATTTTGATAAATGGTCCATGGTTACATAATATGCCAACATAAGGGGAAGCCGAGTGAAGCACACGAATGAGAATTCTCTATACTATTTTTACAGCTTTTCTGTAACTCTGGCATTATGTCAAATAAAAAAGAAAAAATATATGCACACGCATGCGTGTGTGTGCATATTATACATACGTGTAAATACGTATGTACTTACAATACACATATACATATGTGTAAATACACATATACTTACAATAGTATATCAAAATATTCCTCTAATGAAACCAATTTTACTTCCTGTTCCTGGAAGAATGTGGCCTGTAAGCCTTGTGTGCGTGTGTGTGTGTGTGTGTGTGTGTGTGTGTGTGCGCGTTTAATCCTTAACTTTCTCCTGGGCATTTTATTGCCATAATGCTGACTAGTTCTCAACCATCTTACCATGAAAGTATTCTCAGTCTTTCACGGTGACAGAGACTCGCATTTTGCACTTTCAGGTGACTTCTTCTCCCTTTGTCTCAGAACGAACTTCGATAAAAGTGCATCATCCGGTTTCATTATATTGCCTAGATGGATGAGTGTCCTATTATTTGAAATCACTTTTTGCCAGGTAATACTAATTGCTACCTGCGAATCTGAAGTTTGTAACGTAAATATGGATGTCAATGTGGCCTCTCCCAGTAAGATATTCACATTGAACCATATTTTTCAAGGGCAAGGATTCTGTAAATTTACAGAAACACACAAGGGATTATAGAGACTTACCAGATATGCTAAATTTAAATCGCCTGACACTTTTAAATGAGAATTTCTGCTTGAAGAACTACCTTGAGAGCTGCTCCAATTCCCACCGTGTTTGGACTACTTTTTTTCAGGATTCCCCTATCTTCATTCTTATCAATCCTCTCTCTTTAAACTCTAGTTGCCTTCTCCCACAACATAGCAAAATCAGATGTATTTCTGTCAACTGTTACCTTTGGAGGGACAAAAACAAGAGCTATGTGCTTATCGGTTATTGTTTGTCATGGATTATAAGTAGTTAAGCAATGGGAGTGCAGATAGAAGATGAGGTTTTAATTTATGATATTCTGAAATTATGTCTTTACAACTTGTGAAAAACAGACGCATGAAGAGACCAGTTCCTAGTCATATAAATATGTGTTCTTCCTGTGTTAAGTGTCTCTAGTTCCACGTTGCACTTACTAGACACTACTGTGGAGTTCACGTAACTTCTAGAGTTTCACCATTTGTGGAAGAAATAATCAGTATCCAGACCATGATAATTACACATGCCCAGGGGTGATACAGCTCTTGCGTGCAAGAACCACTGACAAGAAAGGTCTTAAACACATGAGAAGTTGACAGTTATTACAAAGAGCAACCAAGGGTCCTCCTGTGCCACCACATTGGGTGAACTTTGGAAAACTGGATAATCACAATGAAGCCCAAGTCTATTATCTTGTAAAAATTAAATGAGAACTAAATGGATTAAATGAGAAAATTCTGTGAAAGTTCTCAAGCAGTGTGCATGTATATATGTACCCGTACAGAAATGCACACACGCACACACACGCATATGGAGACATATTTTAGGTACCTGTGGTAGTTAGATTCAGTTGTCAACTTGGCCAGGTGAAGGCACCTAGTTCTGTTGCTGTGGACATGAGCCAACGACATGTGAACCTCATCTGTCACTGATTACATCTGCAGTCAGCTAGGAGGTGTGCCTGCTGCAATGAATGATATTTGACTTAATTGGTGCTTAAATGAGAGAGCTCAAGGTAGCACAGCCCAAGCAGCTCCGCATACCTCATCTCAGCACTTGCAGCTCAGCCCAGGCCTTTTGAGATGCACAAAGGAATCACCCCGGGGAAAGTTGTTAGAACCCAGAGGCCTGGAGAGAAGGCCAGCAGAGACCACCCTGTGCCTTCCCACGTAAGAAAGAACCTCAGTGGAAAGTTAGCTGCCTTTCCTTTAAAGAACTAACAAAATAAATCCCCTTTTATTAAAAGTCAATCTGCCTCTGGTGTGTTGCATTCCGGCAGCTAGCAAACTAGAACAGTACCTTAAATAGGTATTATTTCTTTGGGCTTTAACATCTTAGAAAATAGTATCTTAAATTCCCCCACCTGATTCTTGAAAAGCTACATAACTGAATCCTAATGTATGAAGAGTACTGAAGTACGGTACATCCTGGACTCTGTTTCCACCAATCGCCACACTGAAGTTGAACAGCAAGAGCTTTTCATGCAGAGAGCTGAGTTCAAATGAGGACTCTCCAATTAGTAACTGGGGACAAGTTATTTAACAATTCTGAGCTTCACTTTCCCCACCTGTCTAAAGAGTTGCTCTGAGGATTAAATGAGGTGAACAATGAAATGTAAGGCATCTAGTAGAGTATCTGCTACCAGAATCCATGGCACCAGCATTGAGAAGTGTTAGTTTTCTAGCCATAACTAATAGGTAGAGTTAACTCAGTATGCCTGAAAGAGGGAGAAAAGTGACTCACAGAAATTAATTACTTAGATATTGAAAGTATTTTGCTAATGTCTTTGTTTTCTTATTTTGCTAATCAATACCCTGCAGAAAAATGATTAACTTCAAATTTAGTTCATGAATCTATTGGTGGGATAAAATTTATATGTGTCGTTAGAAAGAAAAAGTAGAGAGAATATAATTCTACATATCCAAGCACTGGAAAAGAAATTGCCTAAGCATAAAAATATCCTCTGCATGTATAAAGAGACCACAACTGCCTATGTAATTATTGGTGGGAAAGAGACGCAGTAATCACAGAGTCTTAAATGTGGGTGAAAATTATCTATCTATCATCTATCACATACACACACATGTATTTGAAAAGTAACATTTGCGTGGGGAATACCTATATGTTGTTATAATTCCTTTCGGCCCCAGCACTTCAAGACACAGAAGAAAAAAAGACAATGCCTCAATTAAAACCAAGACTGCAGTATGCAATTGTACTTTATGGAGGCAATGCTGTCAGTTATTGTATTTAGCTTTAGAGGGAGTGTCACTAGGGGTGAGAGTGGCTGCCCCTTCCTTAAAATATCAGATGCCTTGCATTTTTGGCAAAGGCAAGATTTTCTTTGTATTTTGCCGGACATTTCTTGAATGCATTACTTCTAAGCAAGTATTCTTGGCTACTGTGGATTTCTCCCAGATTTCCATCATTTCCTGAAGGGAGACTCCTGCACATTTTCCCCTCGGTAGCCCCACACATCAGTAGGGGTTCAGGCGCTGCAGCTTGGACCAGCCCAGTGGGTCCAAGCAATCTGGAAATGGGGAGTCCTGGGCATCGGCAGGCTTCACGCACAAAACCCTCCGCCTGTGATTTAATCAACCATTTTGGCCTCCCCTCTGATCTCTGAACTGTGGTTGCTGCTGCCTTCATAAAAATGTTTCATTTACATCTAAGACTTTCTGAGACTATCACAAATCGTCATTTGCATTCACAGTAACAACTCACAAATATTAAAAGTTTCTTGAAAACTACTTGTCCTGCCAAACCTCTTTGGTACGGAGGAACACACGATGGAGCGGGCGTGTCTCCCATCGCATTTTACTGCAAAGGCTTCCCTGGACTTGGCATTTTAAACTTAGCCTGTTCAAATTCATTCCTTATAAATTCACCAAATTGAGACATTTTAAACAGTGGCCAAAGCATTCACCATCTTGCTAGAAAGTCCAATGTTCGCATCAGACTTTTCTATAATTTTGACTTTTTTCTAGGGCTCTTTCCCTTCTATCTATCAATCTCTCTAAAAGTGCTCACTGCAAGACAGAGAGCAGATCCGCTTTGCAAAGGCTTCCTCAAGCTAAACCCTTGCACCCAAATTTCAAGACCCCCTAGCTTCTGCTTCTCTACAAACTGAGCCACTGCTCAGCACAGTTGTCCACGAATAAGTCACTGATAGTCCTAGAATTGTCTGGTCTTTACTTGACAACTTATCCTTCTCATAGAGATAAAAGGAAATTCATTAAGAAAGTCAGGTATAGTCTTGGATGAATGATTAAGTCATTCCAATGGAACGGGAGTTAGGACTACGTTTAACATTGACTTACATTCACTCCATGCTTGTGCAAAAAGGCCACCTGTCCCAGGTTTCCAGGGCAACCACAGAAAGCAGACTCTAGACATTTCCCAAGGAAAGAACTGGCTAAGGATCCCAGTTCTCAATCCAAGCTCCCTTCGTGGGCACCCTGCTGCGAGGAGAGTGGGGTCTCCTCCAGGCTTCTTCTGATCACAGCCAGCTCTGGGCACACAATCCCATCGTGGTATTTCCAGCTGAAATGTCGCTGTTGGCTGCTCTGTCTGCTTCTACCAAGGATGGAAACATGCTTAAAGAGTGGGCACAGTACTTAATCATTTTTCTATCGTTAATGCCTAGAAATGTGCCTCTGTTGCTGATTCTCTAAAATCACATCTATGGGAATGATCTCAAATGAACTTCTGTCTATTCCAAAGTAGATAGACTGGAATGTGACAGAGTTGAATAATGACTAACTATAGGGGCTGTCGACCATGGAATCTTGAAGCAAGCTATGTAATCTCTTTGTGCCTCAAATATCTGAACTGGAAAACAGGGATGATAAGAGCCCCTGCTACACAAGATTGAGAGGTTTAAATGTGATCATGCCTTTAAGCTTAGCCGAGTTCTTGGGGTGTGGCACATCTCAGTAAATATTAGCTATTATTTGTGTTCTATTTCATATTCTTAAAATTTTCCAACTGTTCAAATCATATGACATAAATTATATGTTGTCATTCCAGCAAGATGGCAAATCGTTGGAAGACCATATCTATGCCTCCATTTCTTGAGTGGCCGTGGTATTCCTTCACACCCTGTACTTAAATCCAGCACAGTTGTCTTGTAAAATGAGTTTGCCAAGTTTCAAGAAGAATATGGTATGAAGTGGAAACAATACATGACAGGAAGTTACTGTGAAACAAATGAGTCTTCGAATGTGATTAGGGAACTGGGGGCCACCCTCCTGATTTAACAATATGATCAGAATTCCTTCTGCAGCTGATCTTTCAAATTAAACAAACAAGCACAGCTGGAAAAACACATGCAAATTTTGGTATTTCAGTAAAGCGATATGCCATCATATCCACAGTAGAGGTAATTTTCTGAAGAAGCCTCATTAATGAGCTTTACCCTGGGTTTATTCTAAGCAGCCCTGCCATGCTCTAATAAAGGCAGCGTTTTTCTGAATACTACATAAGGTCATGTTTTATGTGCAGTCTTTTTCCCTATAAGATACTAGTCTTTTTTGCCAAGAAACTTGTCCCAATACAGGTAGTTTAACAAATACAACAAAGCCATGTATTTGTGAGCATCTCTTCCTGAAGTGCCTCTAGATTGAACTGTCACATTCCATTCTAAATTAGGATATGCTCAGAAACACTAGTTTCTGAACTAGATGGATTGGATACAACCTGTCCATTTGTAAATTGCACCCTGCCATTATTTGTCTGTGCATTGATTTAACCCCCTACTAAACTTGTAAACATGAAGCCTAAAAATAGAATATTCTGAGGGGAAATACATTTGAGCTCATCTTCAATACACAGAAGAAAGGAAGATCTTGCAATGATGAAACATGAGGATAACCAGCAGCAAAGAGTCACTGTCTCTTTCCAGAAACAAGGGGTGGAGCATTTCCTCTTATTCTACATCAAGCTGCAGAGCCACTTTACAACTGGGAAAGAAATATCACTGGACATGACCTGGTAGGGGCTGCTGTGTGTTCTGACCTTGCAAACTCGCACACTGCATTTTGATAAGGGATTTCAAATCTTCCTGATCAGGCTCTAATGGCTCCCACGCCTCAGATATGTAAGCCAGTATGGCTACTTTGTTCCCTCTAACTTCATAATGCCATTTCCAAGAGACAGGAGCCAAAAATATGCTGCAGCTCTAGGCCTGCAGCTGCGAATCCCAGACTGGAAGGAGGAAATGTTAGCATTGCAAAAAGCAAAAGAAGAACCAGACCAATCGGGACTGCTAGTGCCTGATTCATTAGCATGGGCCAGAATTTATTTTCCAGCGTAGAAAGAAGCTGGCACAAACACTTGGCAATGTGCTCCAAGCTCTATCAGGGAAAGGAATTGATCATTTGGATAAGAAAAAAAGTCTCTCGCTGCCTCACTGTGTCTCTTATGTGTGGTGCTACTGTACTGCTTTAGGAACAAGCATAGTGTGTCTATTTTTAGGGCAAATGTGCCTACTCTATCTTTGCCAACTAAATCTTTCTACATGACTAATTTGCAAGTTGAATTATCTTGGTAAATAGGCTGACTCACTAGCAAATAATCTGCAGAATTTAACTATGCATTAGGCTTCAGTGGTGAATTAGGTCCTTTTGTCTTGTTCAGGATGCTGAAATGAACTGCAGTAAGGGCTCTGGTTAATAAAAAAGGAAGGAAAGCTATTCTAAAGCCAAGAAGAGTCTTTCTTTAGAAGAATTTGTAATGAGGAAGATAGATATAGCAGGTTATACTGAGAGACGTGACATTACCTTAAGTCAAATAAGCAAGAAACCCCATGGTTCAGATCAATATGTTTATAGATTTAAGTGTATATATAAGATGTGATATATACATATATCTCCTATACATGCTTATAAGTTTACTTATACTTACATAATTATTTACCACAGTACAATCATAGCAATCAGTACGTGGCACCTGGTAGTTTTCCAAGGAACATTTGTTCAATGGGTGAATTGAAATGCTAGGTTAGCATTCCTGCATTGTCAGATGTCCTTCCCTCTTCTGTCTACCCATCCCCTCCAAGCCTGTGGCGATTCAGTAGTGGAAGATACATCTGTACTTAAAGATGTAGAAAAATATGTTCTTACTTTTCTGTTTTCATGTGGCTTAAAAAGAACACCAAACAATTTGTACCTATTGGGATAATTGGGTGACTTTTTAGAAAATATCTATCTTGTCCAAATATTATTTTTAAGCATAGCAGGGATTAAGCTTTTATATACTTGCGTTCCTTAGAGTAGGCCAGGATGGTTTCATACCCTGGGTGTGTGTCTTTGCAGTTGGAGAGTGGAGGAAGTATTTTATCAGTGTCACTGTTCAGATTTCCCCGTGCATGGCAATAATACAAAGCGGACTGTCTTTCAGTCCACTTAATGTTTGCTTATAAATTCTATGTAGGTGAGGTGCCTCCTTACTGCCTGCACCTGCAGGGCACAGTTCCATCACCTCTCCTGCGTGGGCCAGGATTCCCCAGAGGAACCTGTGGCAGGAGTGCCGGCAGGGTGTAACAGTCAGTGTCAATATTTCATCCGTACCCCTTCTGATCCCTTTGTCTTGCGGACACTGGCTCCTGTGTGTTCTCACCCCCAACAGCAAGCACCTGCAGCTCTGTGCAGGACGGCCCTCAGGCTGCAGGAGTCTGCCTTGCCTGCTGTTTTAGTTTCCCAGATGCCAACACAAATTCCATGCCATGAGCTGGCTTAAACATGGGAATTTATTAGCTCATGGTTTTGAAGCTGGGAAAAGTCCAAAATCAAAATACCCTCCAGGCTGTGCTTTTCTCCCAGAAGCCTGCAGTGTTCTGCTGTTGGCTGCCAGTGAACTCTGGTCCTTGACTTTACTTCACCTGGAAATGCACATGACGGCCTCTCCTGGCTTCTCCCTCCTCTTCCAGATTCATTTTCTGGCCGATCCCTCGGACTTTCTGCCTCTCTCTGACCCTCCCTAGAAGGCCTTCAAAAATAGGATTAAAACCCATGCTGATTCAGCTAGGCCACATCTCAACTGAAGAAACCTCACCAAATGGCCCTATTTACAAGGATTTAAACCCACAGGAATGGATTAAGTTTAAGAACATGTTTTTTTGGGGTACAGAGCTTCAAGCCACCACAGTCTCCCCACTGCACTCCAAAAAGACAGGTGCTTCCACATGCGAGATGCATTCATTCCATCATAATACCCCAAAGGCTTAAGTCATTTCAGAGCCTGATACGTACAAAGACTCATCAAAATCGGTTATGGGTATGGTATGTTCTGGGCAAAATTCCCCTCTGTTTATGCCTGTGAAACCAAAAAACAAGTTATCTGTTTCCGATATACAACAGATGGACAGGTATAGAGTAGCCATTTCCACTGCAGAAAAGAGAAACTGGAAGGAAAGAAGGAGCCATGGATTCCAAACACCTCCAAAACTCAGAAGGGCAAGCTCCATTTTATTTCAAGGTCTGCGGGTCCTGAGTTTGTCCACCAGGCCAGAAGGAGCAGCAGTCCCACCCCCTCCAAGCACTTGTGCAGTGGCCATGCTCTCCCTGGACATGGGGTGAAGGCTCCCCCTCTCCACGCATCCAGACTCAGGCCAGGCTCTCCATGAACACAGGATGCAGGGCCCACCCTTTCTGAGCACTGGGGTTGGGGCTAGGCTCTGTGACTGCTGGGGCGGAGGCCCCCCATCTCTGAACACGGACATGGCAGCACTCTCCCCACACGTGGGTCAGTGCGCTCTTGGCCTTATGACAACTGCTCAGTCCAGACCTCAGCTCCCATAAGGTCATTATTCCTTCAATTCATCCCTTCTCTGTCCCTTTCACTCCAGCCTCACCATGGTTCTACTCGTGCAGATTTCCCAAAAACCTTGTTGGCTTTGTGTGCAGTTCACAGGGGTCCAAACCATCAGACAACAGAATCTTCTACAGTAAACTTCCTCTATAGCTGCATTTCCAATCTGCTCCCACTGATACGGTTGGCTCGATACATGTTCAGTTAACCCCCTACATGAAGCCCTATTTCTAGGGACTCACTTTCTAAAAGCTCAGGGAACTTCCTAAAAGAGCCACTTCTGGCCCAATTCTTAGGGTATACTATGTGGATAAGCTCAGAATTTTCTAAACAATCAATTTCTGCCTTCTTTGTGCATAATAGTTCATCACACCTTATCCCTATCCTCTCTTATAAGCTGTAAGGAGAAACCTTACCTTGGAAATCTCCTCAGCTAAGTTCCAAATCCTACACTTGCCAATTCCACTTTCAACCCAAAATCAGAATATAATTTTGCCATATTCTCTGTCACTTTAAAACAAAGATCACCTTTCCTCCAGTTTCCAGTAACACATTCATCGTGTCTGTCTAAGACCTCATCAGAAGTACTGTGTGTTTCCATAATTGCACCAACAGTCTATTCAAAGCAATCTAGGGCTTTTCTATCAAGCGTCTCACAATTCTTCCAGCCTCTGACTATTACCCAATTCCATGGCCATTTCTATATTTTTTGGTATTTGCAATAGCAGCACCCAATTCCTGGTACCAAAAACTGGTTCAGTTTCTTAGCTGCCAAAACTGCATGCAACGGGTTGGTGTAAACAATGGGAATTTATAGGATCATGATTTTGAGGCTAGGAAAAGTCCATAATCAAAGTACCAGGTTATGCTTTCTCCCAGAAGATTATGGCATTTGGGGGCAGGTGGCCAGTTATCTTTGGTCTTTGATGTTCTGTCACATGAAAAGCACATGGTGACATCTCGTGGCTTCTCAGTTCTCTTCCAGGTTCCACTGATGGCAGCTGCTCCATTTCTCTCTCTCCTCTGTGTGTGTATGAGACCTTCCCTATAAAGCCTTCAGTAATAGGATTAAGACCTCTCCTAATTCAGCTGAGCCACAGCTTAAATGAAGTAACAGGTTCATACCATAAGAATAGATTAATGCTAGTGGTAAATGAAAGCGAGGGGTAAGGGGTATGGTATGTATAATCTTTTTTTTCTCTATTATCGTTTTATTTCTTTTTCTGTTGTCTTTTTATTTCTTTTTCTAAATCGATGCAAATGTTCTAAGAAATGATGAATATGCAACTATGTGATAATAAGAATTACTGATTGTATATGTAGAATGGAATGATATCTTAATGTTTTTTTTGCTAATTAAAAAAAAAAAGAATAGATTAAGTTTAGCAACATGCTTTTCTGAGGTACCCAGCTCCAAGCTACCACACCTGCACACTGGAGGAGATGCACCCTTGGGGGCAGTGCTTAGCGAAGGGCTGATGTATGAGGACAAATAGATATCTGCCCCAATTGGCTGAGTTTGAGGTTTGATATTCACTATCTCAGAGTCCTTCCACAGGATTGAGTCCAGGGTACCTTCCATGTTTAATATCATACCCTCGCTTGGCGTACTCCTCTTCTCTGTGCCATTTCCCCACTCCTGAGAATACTTTCTAATAAAACATTTTCTCAGGAAACCTTGCCTTAGAGTCTGCTTCTGGGGAAGGGTTAGGATAACCTAAGATGCAGGAAACTGTTAAACCTAGAACTGGCCAAGTTCAGATTCACAGGACAATTTTTCCCCTCCCTTCCAGAGAAGAATGACAGTAGATGGTTGCAGTTGGTACTTTGGTACCTCAAAGTTCATAAAAGAAAAGCTAATATAAAAGTCACGGCTTTACTCAGCATGATTCTTCGCTTTCTATAGGCTGTCGGAGATTGCCTGGGTAGAGGAGTGTCAAAATAATCAAAAGCAAAAAGACCCTTCTCTTACTTTAAAGCTGTCCTTTGCCCCCATAGGTATGCTTAGATAAGGGGAAAATGTGATTGCTTTTTCTTGGAATCCAAGTTGTCATTATATAGAAAATTTTTACTTTTCCTATTCCAAGCCCTTGTCCCTTCCACGGGTAAAGTAAATTCAAGGGCACAGCTAATAACTGAAATACTTCAGGCTCTGATTTTATTCGGGGACTGCACACTTGCATTCTAACAAACATCCCCTATCGTTAGCTGTCTTCCCAAAAAAGTGGAAGCAACATCTCTTCACAGTGACTCTAAAGCAAGAAAGAAAATAAGTGCCCCCAAAAGAGTTACCAATAAAAGTTCATGGGGGTCAAAGGGTCAGATGGATGAACTTTGAACTTGGCAGTCAGGCAAAGCAGCAAGGCCAGAATGGCTTTTGATGAGATCCTTTAACATGAAAGGCTTGGCCAGCAGAGTAAGAGTCTTGCACACCAAGAACCACCTCACAGGTCATAGTTATGCAGGGACCAGTGCAGGAGGTTGGGGGAGGTACACGTGGAGAGGAGAGACAGAAAGGACACAGAGCTGTAGGGAGCATTTCTTTAAAATGCTTCAGAAACCCTGGAGCAGATGCAGGCAGAGTAGCAAGCTTTCAGGAATGCAATGAAGAAACCACCGGCTGAATCTCATCATAGTTGAAATTCCACTGACCTGGGATCCTTAAAAATGCAAATCTGCAAAGAGAAGTGAGCTTCTAGCATAGCTGCCACTTTTATCTTAGAGAGAATGACTTCAGAAATAATTTGCAAGCTTTCTAATTGTAAAAGTGACAGATATACCGAGCAAAGAAAGAAAAAAGCATTAATTCTCAAAGCACCCTTCAACAAATAGTTACAGGACAGATCCCACAGTCTGTCATGGGCTACCATACCACTGTCTCAGATTTTTCCCTTCTAAAAGCCCCAAAAGATTGGAGGCTCAAAGGAATATTAATACAGCGATTCAGCAGTCATACTCTTTTGTTAAATCCTATTTTCTCTGCTATACCTTATACTTCTCCTTTGATCCTGCCCCCAAACTGTAGGGATCTTTGGGCAGTGTCCCTTCTGGCTTTTTCATGTTGAGAAAGGGTGTAGACACTAAAGGATAGGGGATGTAATTACTTGATAATCCTGGAGAGGCTGGCCCCTCTGGGTTTCAGGATTTATCTGACCGAGGATCCCTCAAAGCTGGCTTTGATAGAAAGATGTAAGATGGTTAAGTTACTATTTTTTAAGGCCTTATTAAGCAGTAAAGAAACATGTAAGAAGAGTGTAAGGAGGGCCTATAAAAAACTGCCTCCTTCAAAACTTGGAATGTTTCTATCCATGCATTTACAACACCACCAATCTGTAACCTAACAACAACATAAAACCTACAAATGAAACATTCTTTCTTGCAATGAAGAGGAATGGTAAAATTTGTGATTTATATTACATTTTTTTTAGAATGAAAACTCAATATAATAATACTGAATCTAATCATCAATGATAAATTATTGTCATTTTAAACAACTGAAATTTGATGATAAATTATGACTAGTAAAAATATACAACAGTTTAGTGGGAAATCCAGACAGAAGAAAAATAAAGTTGTATGGTCTCAAACCTGTAAAATTATTTAATAATGTAGATTTTTGTAAATGTCAAATATGTCACTGAAGCCAAACATGTCTTAAACATATTGAAGGACTTGACAGAAAAATTTATGGATAATCTAACTTTTACTACCAAACTAAGTATATAAATAAATATTTTGTTAACAAAATATTTAGTAAGTATCTACAAAATAAGTACTACGGCTACACTGGTGAACCAGCGGAATTTAATCTTGAGAAAACCCAGTTAGCGTTGGGTATAAACAATATGTGGTATCTAGCAGAGTAGGAAAACAAATAAGTGGAATATATGCTATACAAATGCACACAAGTTTAATGTCAATATGTAAAACAGTGTTAACAGAATTACAAAACAGCGTCCAACACGTAAATGAAACTGGTGAATTAGATCCTTTACCATGAGAACAAAACTGTGACTAAGAAAACTCCAGCCACAATACATCCTATGATAGAATCACAGTGACAAATGTATGCGTTCTTTGCAACAGAGCAAATATTTTCCTGTTCTATTTCATAAAGTAGATAATACAATAAAATGTTGATTCAAGGTTCTACTTAGAAGAAAATTTAGTATGGTGCAGAAAAGATAAACTGGCCTGAGATGTAGAAATGTTTGAGAATCAAACGAATACAAGTTATCCTGTGACTTGGCATAGGTTGGCATCAATTTGTAACAATAATGTTGATAATAAATATAAAAGTATATTTCCCATTTTTAGTATGCAACAGGCATTCTGCTAAGTGATTCATAAACATTTATTCCCTTATTCATTGTATGTATGTTTATTGAGTATATATTACATGTGAGATACTGTCCCACATGCCGCAAACATAATGATGAAAAGAACAGCAAAAATCCCTGTTCTTTTACTTCTTAGTGGTGGAGAGACAGACAATAAATTCATAAATGAGGAAGAATCTAAAATGATTCAGGGAAAAGTGCAGTAAAAGTAAAATAATGCAGAATACGAGGCTATGAATCAATCGTTAGATAAGCTGGCCTCTCTGATGATTTGGCATATTGAAAAACATGTAGTTTCCCCACTTATACATGAGACCATACACTCTCCTCTTCGGAATCACCCTAGTGTGGTTCCGGGATTAATATTAAATTAAAAAGTCTGAACCAGGGCATGTGGATGTGCACAAGAAAAGAACAAAAGTGAAGGGGTTAGAGGGTCGTTGATCTCCAGAGTCAAATCTGGATGTTAATATCCATCATTACTACTTAAAATGTCATTGACATTAAAATATAGCTAGAGAGAACACAAACATTCACATTTGATTTGGCAATTAATAAACACACAAAAATAATAAGAAAGGCAAAAAAATAAGCTTCCGGTTTTCTAAATATACATAATGATGCGGAGCAGAAGCAAAACCAACTAAATGACAGCGACCGAATTCTTTATTCTTTGTGAAAATATTCCAAGAGCTCAGTCAGAATGTTCCTCTAAATGTGTTCCTTTAAATAAGAACAAGTAAGTTCTTAATTAGTACGTACATTGGAAGGTCTTCTGAGAATAACGATACTCCATTTTTTTTACTCCTACTTAAATATAAGTTTCTTAACATTTGGTTAGCAAATGTTCGGATCCACTCCCCCCCGCCCCCTCCCCCACACCAATGTACTTTAAAGCAGTTTGGGGATCTCTTTTTTTCTCTCTTTACTTTCTCAGACCAAATTCCTTTGAAATACACTTAATTTCCTACAAGCCATGAAAGTTAAAGAAAAGTTAAATCTCACAGATCAGACTCAAACAAGTACCATCTATTTCCAGCCTACAGTAAGTTGTGGGGAGGGGGAGCTGCTGGTTTTCAGAAATTGGGAAATAACTTCCCAGCAGTGCTATACCCACACTGGTGTTAGTTAGCACTATTGAAGTGACTGAAAAGCATCACCAGCGTAAATGTAACGGCCAAAAATATGCCACTATCAAATAATGATGTTTGCTTTTCATCACCTATCATTCTGGATTATTTTTATCAGCAAACACTTATTAAAATATTTTTAAGAATAGATTGCAATATGATGCGGTAGAACATTCAGGGAAGTTACATACAGCCTCCATGACAATGAAAGAAATATATCAGTGAATAGGAATAAGGACTGCTATTTTGAAGCTAAAGGGAAACTCCATTGTGCAAAATAATGAATAGCATAATTTTTTCAAGTGATTGCTACTGGAATTCATGATAAAGATTAATGGAACAGAAAAACAAAGGACTTGCTTTCCAAAAAAACCTGAAGAATTTACATTCAAAATTCACAGTTAGTTGGGGGCACTATCAAATGATTATTTGTGTAGAGAAGATGTTCTCAACAGGTTTGACACCATAATTCTTCTGAGAAAGAGTAGGTGACTATGACTCAACGACAGCCACCCCTTAGGAAGAAACTCGGGAGATTCTTCACAACCTCTCTCTATAAAGCTGTCCAAATCCTTCCACAATAATCAATGGAATAAGGTGCTCTCTTTTTGGGTTCTAAAAATTTGCTAAACTCCATTCATTCTGACATAAGCGGAGCTGGAGTTCTTACTCTCCTATTCAGTGAAGAAAATCTTTGATATGGAAAGGAATCTTTACGAACACCCCAAATGAGTCATTTTGATGAGGAGAGAAACTCTGGAATGTAGTGGGAGCAAAAAAAGTTAACATAAACAGATCTGAATGGCAGCTATTAGAAACTGTTGGGGAGGACGTGGAGACATAGGAAAGCCCATCCATTGTCAGTGGCAACGTAAAATGGTGCAACTGCTGTGGAAGGGGGTTTGCTAGTTCCTCAGAGCTACCATATGACCAGGCGATGCACTACGTGGTATCTAACAAAAGAATTGAAAGCAGGGACTCGAACAGATATTTGCACACTCGTGTGCATAGGAGCATTACAAACAGTTTCTAAAAGATGGAAGCAACCCAAGTGTCCATCAACCAACGAGTGGATAAATCCTTACATACAATGCACTACTTTTCTTCTACAAAGGGAATGAAGTCCTGATCCGTGTGACAGCGTGGAAGAACCTTAAAAACGTCATGTTATTGAAATAAGCCAGACACAAGAGAATAAATATTGTGTGATCTCACCGATTTGAAATAGTTAGAATAAGCACACTCATAAAATGAGAATGTAGAGTATAGGCTACCAGGGGACTGGTGGGTATAGGGAACAGGAAGTTAAGGCTTAAAATATTCAGGCTTTCTATTTAGATTGTGGAAATGTTTTTGTAACTTTTGTACAAGACTTTTGTATTCAAAATTTATGGTGATGGGAACATAACATTGTGAACACAATAAATAGCAGTGAACTATATACTTGAATGTGATTAAAAGGGAAAATGTTAGATTGCATATACAGTAACAGAATAAATTTTTTTAAAGAAATAATTGAGTCAATGCTTTTACAGGAATAGTAAACAATAAGAAAGCAAAGCCAAAACCCCATTAAAATATAGGCTCCTGCCATCTTAGTGCTTGCACATTTGTAAAACAGTGGAAACTTAGCTATAACGAAATAAAACCTGAATTGAAGAACCCTGAAAAAAAACCTTTCTAATAATATTCTTTGAGGATGAATTCACCGTGAGCCGTACTAAGTCGACGCTTTCACGTGAGGCTCTCAAGCACAGCGAGAAGATTCTCTGTACCCCCCTCACCCCACGATGCGTGACGCTCACGTGTGCAGTATATCCACGAGCTTATCCAGATGGTGAAGGACTCAATGTATAGATTAGACACGCTGTAAATTATGTAGAATTTCTACCATATTATATTTGGATAAATCTAGAAAGAATGCATAGATTAATGCAAAGGAATATGAGTGAAGGAAACCATCATTTGACCTACCTATTTTATCACAAAAATAAATCATATGACAACTTCAGCATTGTACTATTTTTACTGGCGATATTAATTTCAACTTACCTCTTAACTGGTGGAGCCCCACCAATATGTGCCGATATATTCAGAACTACCAGGCTAGGTGACTATTTTACTGAATTGTAGAGAAAAGGCTCAGTCATCAGGAGATGACCTTTAAGATCCCTTCCAAAGCAAAGATTCTAAAACACTGCAACAGAAGTGAGCAGTGATCTGCCAAGGAGTTGTGCTCTCCCCCCAGAGACCACAACTGTTGCTATGAAGCACTAGCCAAGCTAAGGCTGTATTTTCCAGTTCCACTGCAGCTAGATGGGGCTATATAATTCTCTAGAAGGAACGTTATCAGAAGTGATAATTATCAGTTCCAATATGAAATGACTAAGAAAACGTAGTCTTTATCATGTTCTCATTCCTTGTCCTCTGGCTAGAAGGCAAAAATTCCAACGTTCTAGGGATGGTAGCGATATAAGATTGAAGGCATCTCAGTGCATGAATGACAGTACAGGAGGCCCCCAACTCTACATGAGTATTCAATTAACTGTCACATTAGTGAATAATGCACATCTATTATGTTATGCCACCACATTTTGGGGTTAATTTGTTATAACATTTAGCCTACCTTTAACAGTATAAATTATGATGGTTCCCATTTCTCTAATAAAGTACACAGTCTTAATCTGTAATATTATTATACTTTATTAGGTGCTTTATTACTGTATGTATTTATGACAATGAAAGAAACATCACAATAGTTAAAGTAAAGCCTGTTTATTCTCTTCTAGTATGATCAACTCTTGACCCATCTTGGATTTAGCTTTTGATTATTTCAGTTTTGTCTTATTTCTTAAACGCCTTTGTCTTTGCCTTGTCATCTTTCAATACAGAAATCCCCTTACAAAAGAATGTGGTAGAGTTTCAAAGTTTCTTAACGTCCTTTGGCTTTAACAATTCCAAACCTGAACTGTAGAATTCTGAAAAATAATAAATTGGTGTCATTATAAGGCACTAAATTATAGGGTGATCTGTCACTCAGCAATAGATAAATTGCACAAATTTCATAATCATCTCCCATATATGGCAAGTTTTGAGTAAAATCAGAAGTTTGTCTTCATTACTTATTACTCTGCTTGCTTACTCTTCTCTTTTATCCTTCTTGGACCTCTCGCTACCTCTAACTCTTACCTATGGGACAAACAGAAAAGCACAAGGTTTGAAATCCCAATAAACTTTAAGCCAAAAGAGTAAAGATCTTAAGAACATTAGTTAATTAAATTTTAGAATTCTTTTAATCACAAAATTATAGTGTATCTAAAATTCTTTGGTAGACTCTGAATAATTGGCAAGTTTCTAGCCAGTTTATGAAAGAAGCTAGAGAGGTGGAAAGAATTTGGAAACAATTGACAAAATCTGGCCACAGGTGAGACCTATATGGTGGTATATAGTGTGTTCCATGAAGTGGTGTTAGCTGATGGTAAAATACGATATTCTCTCTGGTTTCCATGAGTCTTAATTTCATAGAAAATTCAAGCCACATAGCTGAACATTTAAAGAGATGAAGTAACAGATGCTAAATGTCATGCAAAAATTATAGCCTACAGCCCTTTGAAATCCTTGATTTGTCATATAATAGACTATGGACTCTCTGCTGCTAGAATTGTGAAACAGGTCCCGGCGGGGAGGGTTAATTAATAATGGGTGCCACCGCGTCGTTCTCCAGCTTCCTTCCCCATGTGCTTGGCTTCAGCTTCTATTTCATCCAAGGAGGCAGGACAATGTCATAGGCAACAGACTGCGATGTTTAACAGAGCAAACGACATTCACGTGACAGACTTCCTTTTTCCTTACGAATGGCGTCGGCATTTATTTATGATGAAAGGGAAGGTGGATGAAAAGGAGCTGACCAGTTACCATATCTCATGAAGTTTTACATTGTTTATAGGAAAAGGAATGGCTGGTCCATGGTCTGTTTATAACCTCAACATTTCTTTAATACTTTTAATAAATAAATGTAGGTCTAACGCTACCCAAAAGCTAACCCTATAATATTTGAGGTCCTTAATAAATCAATGTATTTTACTATTCATTCTCTCCTTGTTTTCTCAACAACCAAAAAAACAAACTCTGTGTAGAGTTTTCCCACTTACTAAGAACAAGCTTCCACATATATACTCGATTCTCTGAGCTATGTAGTAATTTCCTTATTTTAGTGGTGCCGTCTCACAAAACCGATTCCAATTGGAGAGAGTCTAGTGGGTCTCTGTTAAAATACCTGGAATTAATGGATGAGTAATGTGCTGAATCAGTGTCTAAAGTACTGACTGATAAAAATGATGTCCTTCAAGATATCCTCAGATCTAGAATTCATTCTTCTGAGTAAGATAATTTCACACTTCTCCAAGCAAGGATGATTTTGAAAAGAGATAAGATGTGAAGAATCAGGAGACATTAATTCCTGAAAAGGGGAAATATTGGGAAGATAGCACTGAGAAGTGAACACCTATAACCACAGGCAGAATTGAATGTAATTATGCAGTTGAAGAAAGTATACATTTATTGTTTCATTGTTTGCTCAACAGTCTAAGAAGATGAGGAAAACAATATCATGTAATGCATTTTAAAAATGTGAACATTAAAAACACAGAGTAAGTGCATTATCTAAAGGTAAGAATGATAAAGCAAGCTGCAACATTTCTATTGGATAATATAATGATACCAAATTGAATATGAAGGTATTTATGAATATATGCTCTTTAGACTTTGAGAATGCATAGAACAAGCGTGTTAAAGAGGGGTATGCTAGACAGATGAACCTAAAAAGAATGAGGAACTACTACATAAAATGACTTTCTGAAAAACTTTGCTGGGCAAAGTTAGGCCCCTGAGTATGAACCAGAGAAACACGGTAGTTTTTGTTTCATTTTTAACATTTATGGATGGAAGTGAATCATAGGTCAAATATTAGAATGCAAGTGAGAATGAGCTGGGGAAATAAAATGTGAAATTATTTGAATGAGTTTGTATTAAATGTTGTGGGCAGCCAAAAGGAAGGTGAGGAACGATACAGAAATCCTCTAGTTCTCATGACTTTCATAAGGCTTGTGAGGGCATGACATTTTAGAATATTAAGAGATAATGGAAAAGCTTCAAAAACTGATTATAACACTTACACTAAAATGGGCAATTCAGTTGATACTAGCAGGAAGGTTGTGTTGCATTTAAAGAGAGAGCTGTAAAATGATGGGGTAAGTGATGAATCTGAAGAGAAACAGCAAGTTAGAATATCCCTTTATGAGAGACACATATATGTGAATGGTTAAATGGAGTGACCTCTTATAAAAAAAAAAACAAAAACGTATGATTCTTGGAAAGAATAAGGACACTCTTTCTCGATTGTTGCTTACAGAGGAACAATGGTAATTCAGTGACTCTTCCATTGTGAATATGTTCTGGTTAAAAACACCACTAGGCTTGACTGAATAAACATACTTAGGTAAAGCACTTAAAACGTACTAAAAAAAATGTTACCATGTGTGTTGACTGCCTAAAAGTACTTCATCACTACAGGTGTTCTAGATTCGTCAGCACAATGGGAGGTTCAAAAACAAAGGCGGCATACTACAACAATTATCTGAATCCAATTGTTTGAGGGAAATGTGCCAATAAAGCACACGTGAAATAACAATGAGTGTGTCTTTAATTTCTAAGGCTGTCCTAAACTGTAAATATTTTAACATATATATTACCAGCTTGATGCTTTTTTTTGTTGTTGATATATGTTTTCCAGAGGTTGGAAATATTGGTCAAATTTAACTAACAACATACAATTTAGAAGGGATGCTATCAAAAATATTTTAGATGTGTGGCAAGGGCTATGTCATCCTCCGTAAACTAAAATACCATTTGGAATCAAGACATGAAGACAAGCTACTCCACAACAAGGTGTCAGGTGACAGGTAGCTTAGGAATGGTGGAGAGAGTAATTTAGAAAATAGGTTAGAGAAGGAAGCAATCATATATTTTCTCCGAAGAAGACATTTTAAGAAAGCTTCTAATAGCATTCCTTGTATTACCTGGAATACAAGATTCCCTGTACTGTAAGTTGCTCTCGCCTCCAATATGGAATTACCTATGTTATATATTCTTTCTCTTTCTGCTATCCAATAATGTCAGCCAAGCTCTTTTTTCACCTTAGTCTGACTCAGTTTTGTTAAAAAGTACCATCTTGATTTTTCCTTAAGATTTCCAATTCTAAGGTCATACCATCATTTTATTGGTATTTCCTTTTGCTTTTTATTTAATTATGTTGTTTTTTAAATGTCAACAGTTAGCAGTTACTTTCTAAATTATTCTCTGGTACTATAGTCAACAATTTTCACAACTACTTGCAACATTAATGTGGTTACCAAAATATTACAATTCTGTTATGTTTTTTTTTAAGTTCTCTTTTCCTTAGCATTCCCTCTTTCTCTCTACTTCCTTTAGCCTTCATATCCAAAGTCTTCCTAATAGAAGAAGGGGTATATGAATTAGTACCATTATCTTCTGAGATTGAAAGAATACAGCACTTTTTGATAAGGTCGATACACAAAGGCTCCAGTTCAATTTCCAGTCATGGCCAGAAATGTATCCAGGATGGTTCTGTGGGATGAAGTATATTTTTTCCTGCCCTCCAATGATTGTTTAACTAAAGACAAGTTTTCACACCCGAGTGCATCTGAGGCAGTCTATAATTCTTTGATTAGGAAAATATCTTTAAATCCCTACAGCTCCACCTACTTCCAGGGTTGTGCAGAGCTGGACCATATCCTGGACATACACCTCCTGAAGGCGATGTACTGCCACCAATCTTCCTTCCACTGTTCTCCTACATTCTTTTGCATTGTCGACTTACTGGTAAGGGGTGAAAGGGAAAAGACTCCAACTTTCCACGGGAAAATTATCTACCGAGTCGGACAGAGGTCGTGGGAGTTGGGGTGGTCAAGACAGTGGCTTGAGTTTCTCCCTAGGACAGGTCCTGCATGCCCAAGGCCAAGTTGGGCCCAATGTATTACCTTAAAAAGCAAAGAACTCCTTTTAATCCATGGTCATAATTTAACTGTTAGTTTCATTTTTATCAAAACTGTGATATCTTTCTTTCTTGATGGCCAGCTTTGTGTGCGTGTGCATATATACATGTCGACCAGTAGGTGAAAGCTGTAGAAAGGGTATGTCAAGCCCTTAAAGAGAAATGGTGTCATGAGAGGAATACTGCAAACACTCTAATGTTATCTGTTTCACGATTTTGTAAATCTAATACACTATTGTTCTTATCAAAAATTTTTCTAGAGTTAAAACCAGAATGAACTTAAGTGTTACTAGCTCTTTCTCCCACATTTTGTTAAAGATGGTAAGAGGCAGAAGCCTTTCCACAGGAGTGGGCAAAGGTGAGAAAAGGAAAAGTGTTTGCTCATACTCTGCAAACCAGGTCATTTATTATTTATGATCTAGAGTGAACTTCCCAATATAGTGGTGGTTGTACACATCCATTTGAACCTATTATTTTTACCTTGAAATCACACAGTAAGATTTTTTACTTGATCTGATTCTGACCTTTTAAGAAAAACAAAAGCCAACAAACAGTGGTACAATCTGTGTCATAGTCTCTCCCATAGTCAAAGTTAAAATGGATTGGCGAGAGATTTAACGCTCTTTCCAGACATACTAATACAGAAAACATTCTGAGGGCATCTCTTTTTTTTTTTTTTTTTTTTAGTTGTGACAATTTTTTGTTCTTTTAGAGATCTTAAATCCTGTGCAAAAAAAAATATTTGTCTTGTTTTGCTGATAAATTTGGATATGTAGCAAGATTAAAGTGGTAACTGGGAGGTTAGAAGGAATTTTGAAATAGTTTGAGAATTAAATAGGAACAAAGGAAATCGTTAAGACTAAAATGAGATACAGTGCATTACAATTTTTACAATTTGGTGTAATTTCGTCTTTCTATTTTTAGAACCCAACACATTAGAGTTATTCTCTTTAGAGAAGACACAAAGAGAGGAAAGAGGAGAGAAATATTATAAAAGAGGAAAACACTATAAAACTTATGCAACATTTATAATGAAAGATGAAAAAGAAAGCCATTTCAAGGTTAACTGGAAATAGTAAACACTATTTTATACAGCAGTATTTGCCAACCCAGGTGTCAACGTGCAGCTCACCAAGACAGGCCATCTTTAGGACACAGGATGGACCTAAAGACATGTCAACACTGCACTGAAAACAGAGCCTAGAAAGCCCCTTCTTATGCCTGGAGATTGTCAGATTCACTTGAACAAAGGGAAACCTGATTGACTATTTCTGACTCATATCTACTTGCCTTGCATGTCTCCAAAGCCAATTAGAGAAGTCCCTTGATTCTCGCCAGTAGAAGTGCTGGCAGTCTAAGAAAGAGATTTTTATTTCACTTACTTGACAGAGAACATAAATTCATTTATATGCATAGTTGCCCAAACATTAATTACAAATCTTTAAATAAGAAAGCCATAAGATGTTATTCATTGCATACGACTTCACATCCTACAAATGAACAAGCTTCTAGTGGCATTTGTGTAAAAAAGAAACATCTTCAAATCTTCCTTTCAAAATCAAGGGAATCAACTTAGGTTACACAAATGTAAAACTCTGATGAGATACAACCCTCTGTTCTAAGAACTCTCCCTACCGTGTTGCTCATTACCAGCTAAGATATAATCAGAATAAACCCAGAGTTTCCTAATTGTTACAGAGAAAGAGTCAAAAAAAGTTAAGCACGTCCATATTTGAGAGTTTCCATATACTATCAGATGGAAAACCAAACAAGCAGCATTTGAACATGTGGTGAAATTTCTTACTCGAAATGGAAATAAGGAGAATTGTAAGGATTTTAGAACAGAAGGGATTCAAACCTTGAAACCACAGAGCACGTCTAAGTATTATAAACACAATCGCACTGTAAAAAAAAAAAATTGAGCTAATTTACATTTTTTTGTGGTACATTTATTTCTCAGGGAAGCGGTTTCCACTTTGAGCATTTTCTCCTTCACGGACTCTGTTTAGCGGCTCAACTATATTCAAGCCCGAAGAATAACTGTAGTGACTGTGAATGAAGTCTGAACCATAAATAAGGCATCAAATAGTACAATAAAAACAGCAAAGGTGGACACTTAATGAAAAAGATTTGAACGACATATGATCCCGGATTTTTTTATTTTGTTTTTGTTTTTCATGTGAATTAAATGATACTCTAGAGTTCAAAAGCTAATTACTGGGCAGTGCAACCCTGGTTCAATGGCAGAACTCTCCCCTGCTATGCCAGAGACCTGGGTTTAATTCCCAGAGCCCGCACATGCCAAAAAGAAAGCTAATTACTTTCCTGGAAACCCAATCTCAAGTTATTTCAAAGAGGAGGACGGTGAAAGGACTGCAACCATAACAATAACAGTGGAAATTCATTGGTGAATGACGTGTTTTCCGTTCATCTGTGAATTCAAATGTGTAGGATCCCAACGTATTTGATTAAGATGGTACATTATTCTAATTAGAAATATTTTCTAAGGAATGAAGACAACTTCCCAGCTAACAATGCTCTTAGGTGGGTTATTTTCTTTGCCATTAAAATAATCTTAATAAGTTCTGTTCCGGTTTGCTAAAGCTGCTGGAATGCAATATAACAGAAATGCACTGGCTTTTACGGTGGCGATTTCTTATCTTACAATGTACAGTTCTTAGACTGTGAAGATATCCAACTAAAGGCACCAAAAGGATGATACCTGGACTCTGACGACAGGCTGCTGGCATCTGGAATACCTCTGTCACAAGGGCAGGCGCATGGCAATGTCTGATAGTCCTTCTCTCCCAGGGTTCACTGCTTTTAGCTTCTGCCTTCAGGGATTTCCTTGGTGTGTTCTGATCATCCTCTCTTAGCTTTTCTGGGGGCATTTCTCTGAATTTCATATTTTTACTTCTGTGTATGTTTTGTCCTCATATAAAGCACTCTGATCATAGGATAAAGACCCAGCCTGAATGAGGCCAGTGATGTCTCAATTTAAATGACCTAATTAAAAGTCCACCCAGAGTGTAGAATGGTGCAACCACTCTGGGAGGCAGTTTGATGGTTCCTCAGGAAGCTAAGCATGGAATTGCCATATGATCCAGCAATCCCATTACGAGGTACGCATTCAGAGGAACCGAAGGCAAGGACACAAATGGACATTTGCACACCAATGTTTATATAACAGTATTATTCACGATTGCCAAGAGATGGAAACAGCCCAAATGTCTATCAATGGACAGTGGGTAAATCAACTGTAATTTATACATACAATGGAATATCATGCAGTTGTAAGAAAGAATAAAGTCATGAAGCATGCAGCAATGTGGATGAATCCTGAGGACATTATGTTGACGGATATCAACCAGAAACAAAAGTACAAATACTGCATGGTGTCACTAATATGAACTAACATTAATCCGCAAACTTTGAGAGTTAAAGTTGAGAAAACAGGTTATCAGGAGACAGAAAGGGGGTAGAGATTGGGCATTTGATGCTGAAGGAGTACAGAAATGTCAACAGGATTTACAGTAAAGATCCAGAACTGGCTAGCACAAACTATCTGATGGTAGCACAATATCATAAGTACACTGAATGAAGCTGAGTGTAAGTATGGTTGAAAGAGGCAGGTTAGGGGCATGTATGACAACAGAAGGAAAGAGAGAAGATAAAGACTGGGACTGCATAACTTAGCAAAACCAAGACTGGACCGTGATGGTGATTATAAAAATGTTTTTACAGGAGGGAGAACAAATGAATGTCAACAGTTCAAGGTGTTGAAAATGGGATGGCATATGGAAAAATACAATCATTGCAAACTAGGGTGTATAGTTAACAGTAACATTGTAATATGCTTTCATTAAATGTAACAGACAATATACCAAAGCTAAATGTCAGTAAGAGGGGAATATAATATAGGAATATGGGATTTTGGGTGAAGTTGTTTCTCATTTTATTTTATTTTATTTTTTAATCCTTTTTTCCCTCTTCTTTGTGGAAAAAATGGAAATGTCCTCCAATAGATGGTGGTAGTAAATGCATAACTATGTGATAATACCAAGAATCATAGATTGTTTATTTAGGATGGATTGCATAATGTCTGAATAAAACCGTTTAAAAAGTAAACAGAAAGATTTAAGTGCTGGAGAAGATGTGGAGAGAGGGGTGTACCTATTCACAGTGGGTAGGGAAGTAGAGTGGTGCAGCTCCTCGGGAGGGCAGGGTGGTGGCTCCACACGAGGCTAAGCATAGGGTTGCCGTATGATCCTGCAACCCCGTTATTAGGTATATAGTTGGAAGAACTGAAAGCAGGGACAGGAATGGACCCCTGCACACTGGTGTTTAAGGGAGCAGCGTTCATGATTTCCAGTGGATGGAGGTGGCCTAAGGGTACATCAACTGATGGACAGAAAGGCAAACTGTGGTGTATACAGATAATGAAATAATGAGCAGTTGCAAGAAGGAATGAAGTTGTGAGTCACGCAACTAAGAGAATAAACTTTGAAGACAGTATGTTGAGTGAAATAAGCCAGACATGAAAAAGACAAACATTATAAGGCCTCACTAATATGGGCTATCATGTGCAAACTCTGAGAACTGAATTTGAAAACATAGGATATCAGGGGAAGGCTTACTGTAAGGGTTCTTAGATTGTAAGCTCTTACAGAAGACACATCCATCCCTGAATTATAACTATTATTTCTAAATTCTGAGATGCTGAGCCCTATGTGTATAACCTGGTCATTTCTTGGAACTTCAGGTATCTGTGTGACACTGGAGACTCAGAGATAGAATTCTGCAGCTATGAACGTCAGCATTACCCCACATTGCAACTGTTTTAAAAGTTGAAAACGAGATCAGACTTCAATCAGAGATATGAATGAAGCTGCTCTGGTTAGGACTAAGGTAAATCAGACTAAAAGGTAAAGGATGATATTGTCTGTGCTTTCAACTTCGATTTCTGTATGAGTCCAAAGGAAGAGATGTTTATTTGGTGTAAAACGTACATTTTCTGTAGCACACTATCTACTTTAACTTGTATGGTCAGCTTATTCGAACACTGTAATTACATGGAAACCTGAATAGGGAGTGAGATCTTGTGGGCTTGTACTGGTTAGTGTGATGCCCCGATACACCCAGAGTAATCTGGGCAGAAAATGAAAAAATATTTGCAAAGTACCCTTGAGGGAGTGGGGAAAGATGTGGAAATATTAAACTTCTCCACCTGGGGAATTCCTGATATTCTCACAAGCATTAGGGACTACCAATTTAATAGGCCAGGCCCTCAATCTTGGGGCTTGCCCTTATGAAACTTACTCCTACAAAAGAGAAGTTAAGCCTACTTTTAATTATGCCTAAGAGTCAGCCCCAGAAAACCTCAGATGTGGCCTCTCTAAGCCAACTCAGCAGGTGAACTCACTGCCCCCCACCCCCCAACGTGGGACATGACTCCCAGGGATGAGCCTGGACCTGGCATCGTGGGATTGAGAAAGCCTTTTTGATCAAAAGGAGGAAGAGAAACAAAGCAAAACAAAGTTTCAGTGGCTGAGAGATTTCAAATAGAGTCAAGAGGTCATTCTGGAGGTTATTTTTATGCATTATAGAGATACTGCTTTTTAGTTTTTAGTGTATTAGAACAGCTAGAAGGAAATACCTGAAACTGTTGAACTGTAATCCAATATTCTTGATTCCTGAAGATGAGTGCATAACTATATAGCTTTTACTGTGTGACCATGTGATTGTGAAAAACCGGGGACTGACACTCTATTCAGTGTATGAACAGATGAGTAAGAAAATAGAGATGAAAAATGAATGAATAATATGGGGGACAAGGGGCATGGGATGTTCTTGGTGTTCTTTTTGTTTTCTTTCTTATTTTTTATATTTTAGAGGAATGGAAATGTTAAAAATGCACAACTATATGATGATGCTGTGAACCACTGATCACATACTTTGGATGACTATATGGCATGTAAATGTATACTTATAAAATTACATTTTAAAAATGGCCCCACCCACAGGAAGAGATTAAAAGAGCATTGCCTCTTCTTGGGGTATATAATAGCTTCAAACCACTACAACTTCTAAACAGTTTGCCACCTTTAATCCTAACCTGCAAGAGATGTCAGAATAAATTTTAATAATTTTATAAAAATTATCTTCACATTTACTTTTGTCATTCCATGGAAAAATTACATATCTCTGAGACTTATTTATGTAAAACTTCCCAAAATAAATCACATAACGCTTGCCAATGAGCATATGGTATCATAGCAGTTATTGTACAGAGTATAAAGTAGAAGTTTTCAGGGTGTTTGCAAAGCAGGTAGAGACAAAGGAGGCACAGGCATGCATGAAATGAAATAAAGGAACAGTAACTGTCAGTAATGTACAAGATTCCAAATAATTGTGTATGATTAGGTGCCAAATGAGGCACCTAATGAAAAAATAAAGATAATAGGGTTTTATGTGGATTAGGATTGACTGATCTGCTAAATTTTCACATAGCAAGTACTGATGGGAAGTAGACTTTGAAGGATGGGGAAATTCACGTTTGCAAATAGCGGACAAGGAGAACTGTGGAAGCAAGAATTCTTGGTTTCCATTTTCAAACAACCTCCTGAGGACAGGAACATATATGTAGTTGTGTGTTTTTTTTTAATAGTTATCTATTGCTATCATTTTTTGATCCCATGCCATATGCCAGGCATTGTGATAAATACTTTTCATTTCACTTAATCCTTGTATTATTGTTTTTGACTCCTCTGTTGTAACAGTTTGGAAATAGTTGGGTTATTCTGATTACTCCTTACTTAATGGCCTTCCTTGTGTCTGTAAAGGGTATAACTTAAATATAGGCCTATGTCTCAGAAGCAATTTAATTTAATGGCCAAAAGCTCTTTGAAAAGCCTGCTTAGGACAGATCACCAATGAACATAACCCAAGAACTAGCTTTTCCTCGAACAATTATTGGAGAAAGATAAACTGGGTGATAAAGCCTGAAAACTCATTTCTAATTTACTGTGTGACATACACACACACACACACAATAGATTCCAGTGTCCCAGCTTCTTAACTATAAAGTAGAAATGACAGCTATTGCTGCATGTCTGTTCACAAGAATAGAAAAGAATTCTTTCTCAATCAATCTAATCCTCTCTCTCTCTCTCTCTCTCTCTCTCTCTCTCTCTCTCTCTCACACACACACACACACACACACTGCCAGCAGACACCAACCACAGCTGACTGGAGCAAACTGGACCAGAGGTGGACATGAGAACCGGGAGAAAATGTACAGATCAGGAAAAACAATCCAGTTCTCATTCTTGCAAAACAGTGGACTCAAGTGATACAGGAATCCTTATGGGTGACGTGGGCTAGGAATGACACCATTGTTTGGGGCAATATGAAAGCAGAGAGGGACAGATGGAGAGAGATGAGTGAAGAGAGAAGCAAATGAGAGAGAAGGAGAGAGCTGGTGCTATGGAGAGGGAGAGAGAGAAATTTGCTCTTCTGATTTTACAATCTCACTTCCAGGCGCTCTGTGGCCAGGCTGTGCCTCATTTTCTGGATCTGGATGTCTTAAGGATAACTTGATGTTGTCTTTCAACTTATGTCAGAATGAGTTCCTGTTCTTTGAATAACACGACAACTTTCAAGAGGATCATTAATTTAAACTGAAGTCTTCAAATCCTTCCCAGAAATATGTGTTTATATTTTTGCACATATATATACACCTATGTGATACATATTAGAAAAAACATATTATTGATGTCTTAGGTAAATAATATATTATATAAAATTAAATGTCTAAATACCTAAATATCTTTATCTCTATTTATAGGTAGATATAGGTATATATAGATCCCTTAATTCAGTAAGTGTCTTCAATTTCACTTTCTGAACCTTAAGTTTTACTATGCATAACATGAACGGTAGACGGAATTGTGGAAGGAAGGAACAGATGCTACTGAATCACTCCTAGAGGAAACAAGGCCAAGTGTTTAGGACACACTACCAACTCAAAACCTGTGGACTGGAGTAATAAATAAAGCATGATTGTGAACATGTCAACAAGAAAGTAATGTTATTCTTTAAAATGGCGTAAGATCATATATGATTGCTTTCTCGACAAAAAGACACAAAGATTTATGAAAAATGCCAGCTGAAGCAGTTACAGAGAAGTAAAAATAAGACTGGAAATCAGAGAAGGGAAAAATGTAACCTCCTTAGTAAGTGAGAAAGGTTTTCTTATGCTGCCCAAAGACGAACATGTTATATATTAGTGCTGACCATGTGTGGTTGCGTGGTGAAAATAATGACGTCCAACCTATATGTGCTGGAAGAAAATAAAGGAGTAAAGTTTCAAACACAAGGAAATGTCTGAGTGGAGAGACATGAACTTTGCAGCAGGACATGCAGTAAAATTCTGAATAAGGACTCAGAGGGAGACAGCCATCTCTCACTTTCCTTCCATGGCTCCAAGACACATGCATCAAGCAGGTATTTAAACATCTTGAAATTTTCAATATATAAATGCAGCTAAGGAGACAGCAAACAGTGGCAAAATGATCACATCTAAACCCATACCGCTTGGTTCTGCTACTTCTCAGCTCTCTAACTGGGCAAATCATTTAGCTCCATGCCTTAGTGTCTTTCTCTGTAAAATGGGGATGAGTAAGGTTGTGTCAATGACTAAATGAGCATGTGGTTTTTTGTGCATGTATTTGTAGATGGTTATATTTAGAGCAGAGCCTAGTACAGTGATATAGTAAACATGTATATCATTTAATATTACTGAATATTTTCACCTTGGTCACTTTATTCATATAAGTCATTTAAGATAAATTCTCATTCCATACTAAAATCATAGTTAGAGTGAAAACAGACTCTATTAACTTAATTCTTCTCACTTAGATTCTTAACGAAATGTTTGTTTAAAGATGGAGCAGAAAGTGGGAGACAGGAGATAACAGACTAATGAGACTGCACCTGATCCAATAATAACAGGTAGTCATGAAGGCAAGTAACCTATAGGGAAAAAAAAAACGTTGGTACTGCACTGCTTAAGGAGACAAGAGAAGAAAACTCAAGAAGGCTGTTGCAAAGTCCAATAATGCATGTCTTTGTAGGTGCTTGACAATGAAAAAAACGACCTCATAAGATTTGGCTCAGTTTTTCTAAGGTCTGCCTATCCATGATCTGCAAAAGACGTCTCAAAGAAAAAAGAGAACTGAAACTTTGATTTTTAAGGAATTTACAAACCAAATATAATGATATTAGCTTCAAAGCAAATGGACACTCATGTTGGTTTTGCTGCCCGTCATCTTGCATCTAAATTGAAAATCCTTACACAGTTATTTGTCACTACATGCTAGGAACTCTTAACTGGAGCTACGTGGAATAAGCAGGATTTCTTTCTAAAGCCCCTTTAAGGAAAGACTTACATGGATAGCAACTCTGATTGTGTTAAGAGTTGGCAGTTGAGGCCAAAATGAATCCAATTCCAAATAATTTATAAACGTGTTAAAATTAGATTGGAGACCTTAGCTATGCCCAGCAGAGCATATCCTGACCTACAAATTGCTCGTTAGTTTTTTTCTCTAATCAAGAAATTAAAGCAAAATTCAAATCCACCTTAAGCCAACGGTGAAATTTTTTAAAGTATATTTTAGTTAAATTTGGCACCTCTTTCAGATATAAATGTCAGGTGCATTGCTTTTCAAACGACGTTAGCTCATTGCAAAGTGTCTGAGCATATACAGAATCTTGAGAATTTACTATGCAAATATTAATCACTTCCAATTGACTCTGAAATGTCAAATCTGCTTCAACTGAGGAATGGAAATTTGAAAAAAAAAAAACATTCTCACAGGCTCTATACCAATAGGAAGTTTGTAGAAATAAATATGATTCCATCCTACCTGATATAATATATATACACAAAATATTCCAGAAAAATAGAAAAGTCGCATGCAATGGCCTATATGACAACAAGCTATAAATACCTGCAGAATGCTATTTAAAATTATTTGGGATTCTATTTAGAAAGAAATCAGCACATTCTTGTTATATTAGTAGGGCAACCTGATAGCTAATGTTTAAAAGGATAAAGTGCGTCTTCCCTCCCTACCTAACCTGTCTCTCCCTGTATGAAAGAGCCACAGATGACAAGGAATTAAAACAGTCCGTGACACCCACAGGCCGGCTCACTGTGTACGTTCGGCCCCATCACATGCCAGCTGGTAGACTTTAGGAGGAGGCCTCCCATGGGATTGGCTTCTCCACTTCAATGGGACTTGCACTAAAAGATTGCTCGCCATTATGTCAAGATTCAGAATGAAAAATTCTTCCAGGAGCACCGATTTCCAGGGCCCATAGTGGCATCAATTAATGAAAACACGGAAACGATGCTGATTTCACACTCTGCTAAAAAGACAGCCGTTGTGTCCTAAAGTTTACAATAGAAAAAGGAAGGGAGTAGATTCATGTGCGGTGACTTACCAGGCACAGCGCTTTTATTTATAATGGAGATCAGAGACAAGGCGAGAAGCGAGGGAAAGGTTTCACTCTTACTTGGATATGATGTGGGGTGCAGGGAGGTTTTCTGAATCACCACTGTTTAAGCACCCCAAAATATTCTGGATTGACAGTACGAGAAACAAGGTTTGCTGATGGTGGCGGTTTTTATTTATATCTTGCCAGGTAAATGTGAGATGACTCCCAGAATAGGAATTAGAGAAGAAGGGAAGATATTCTTGAATACTCTTCTATTTCTGTGTCGAATGTCATGAATGGGAGGTTGTTACTTTTTCCCCCTGAGAGGCTTTGCATGTTGTCACGTTACCATTTCTACACCGAGACGGTGCGAAATCGCTCAGAGGTGAGAAAGCTGCAAAATCACTTCTGACATTTAAAAAAGTATCACCTTATTTTCAACTCTAGATTAAACTAAACACTTTTAAAACTCAGCTAAATAAAAACGGAGAGGAAAATGATTATATGAACAAGTCTAAGAAATATAATTTAACAAAGCACTCATTTATTTAAAAATTTTCTATGACTTTTTAGAATTCATCTTCTCTGGCAAAATGCTTTGTACTTTTAATTCAGAAGCATATAATCTGGGTTAAATTGATTTATTCAAATACATAAAATAACTAATATTAGATAATTTCATGCAGTTGATGTTCAAATAATTCCAGATTTTGAAATTGCCTCAATCTTTTTAGTGGGGTATTTACTCTTTGAGAATTAACTTATGAAAGCAGAAAACATTAAACCTTTGGCAATAGTTCTTGCATTTCCGTAAGAGTTCCAATTTTGTAGTAGAATAAAAGTTAACTACATTGGATTAAGGTTAACTGAAAAATCATTTATATTTCTTTCCAAATAACTTTAAGCTTTTCACAGGATCAGTCTTTTAGGAAAAAATATTTATGGTTTTATTACATTTTCAGTGAATAATCAAAAGAAATTTTTTCTTTACTTAGGGTAATGTGGTAAGTTTTATAGCACTAGAAAATAAATATAAAACAGCAACGTGATTATTCAGTTCCTTTTAATTTTAAAAGAAACATACCAAAATTAATGATAATCTAGCAAAAGGGAGAAAAATTACCCACTATCCCAGTATGATTATTTTATTATTGCTTATTCAATTTTAACTATGCTTATATGTGTATTTTTGCTGTAAAATTAGTAGCCATAGGCAAACTATATACAATTTTACTGTTCTGTATTTTTTTCACTTAACTTTATATCTCATATGCTCTTTTATATTACTCTTTAGGCTTTTTACTGACATTACTAATGATGCATTATTATTGACTAATGACTCCGTTCTATCAAACAGCTAGTCTACAACTTTTTGAACTAAAACATCTAAGATTTTTTAAAAAGTGGAATTATGCTTTTGTGTTTCATGTTCAAGAAATAACAGTTGTTTAATAATGTGTAACTAGAAATCACTATATGGCATCATTCACGACATTTCTGGCTGGCACAAACCTTTTTTCCTGATCCATATATTATGCTTATTTAATAAAAAAATAAATAAAACACAGAGCCTAAACTATTCCTTAGGTCCACCAGGAAATAAAGGGAGAGCTACAATTTGAAACATAGAATTTTTAATTCTTATTTCTTTATATATGCCATTTCTTTCAGACAGTTATAAAATGCCTAGTTTGCTAGAGTTTCCATGCTATAAACTGCATGACAAAAGAAGCCACATGCAGAACTCTTCTCACTATATATACATCCTTCACCCCCCAAATTAAGGGAAGAGGCCACTGGTTTTGCAGCCAGGGCCCAGGAGGCTCTGTCACGTAGCGCCAGTCCTTCTACAGAAGGGTCGGCCCGAGTAGATTTAGTCGCTGGCCAGTGGTGGCCTGGAAATGGCGGGACAAAGGGTCAGGAAAGGATGAGGAATGCAGCAGCCATGTGGAACAGAGAGGGGGCTGACGATGCTCAGAGGAAGAAGAAGCCGGGGCCATGGCTCCTTCTCTCACAAGCGGGTCCATTGTAAAGTCTGTGCTTCCACACGGCCAGCTTTTAAAAGGAAATACTAGTAATGACTCCACTGAATGACTAGGAGGCTTCCCTGCTACACACACGTGTGTGACACACACACACACACTCACACTCTCTCTAAGAGGAGTCTCTGCAAGGAAAACAAAACTCCAAAGCCTCAAAATGCTAACTGGTGGTGGCCGTGGTATGCTGCCATCAGAGCAGGTCCAGGGCTGTATAACTGAGGTCAGAAGCCAAGAGGACCATTCCACGGAAAGTGCGAGAAGCAGACGCCTGCCCTAGAAGAGGAGAGACCCGCAGCATTCAAGGCCGCTCACACGAGAGGACACCTGAAGCTGAGGCATGCCATGAGGTTAGCAGAATAACTGACCACACATGACAGAGCAGCACAAACAGGAAGGACTGCAGAGTCCACAGCCTCCGGCCAGAGCTAAGGGCAGCCCCCAGAGGGCACACGGCCCATGGGCTCACCCGCTGGGCAGCTCTGCTCTGTGCTTCCACTGCCACTCGTCTTGAGGGGTGACGCACCCGAGGTCTCTCCCGAAGTCAGAGCAGGGCGGAGCAGTTTGCAACCACAAGCCACAGAGGTAACAACCCTCACTTGTCTGGAGAGGAATTATACTAATGAAAGGAGTTAGATTTATAATAGTTTTACCAGTGTTTAAAGAAAATACATGTGTACTCTAGAACAAGGAGAAGCAGGCTTTTCATATTTTGAAATCGAACTCTCTGGAACCAAAGGCCAAAATCCAGAAGAAAAGCTCTGACAGACTGGACTACAGCAATATTAACCTGTGTAAATGTAGTAAACACCACGAAGAAAATTAAAAGGCAAATGATACACTGTGAGGAAATTACAATACCTAGGGTTAAGGAATTAATATCGATACACGTAAAACAACTCCACAAGCAAATTTCAGAAATGACTATTCCAATAGAAAACTGGACAAGCTTCAAGGACAAAATTCATTAAAAAAATATTTAGATGGCTAAAAAGCATACACAAAAACCTTCAATCTTACTAATAGTCCAAGATAAGCAAATTTAAACAACCTGTCGAGTAGTCAGTAGCTTAAAAATATGCATATGTATATAAAATCTAGTGTTAGACCTGGGTAAAGGGGCAATAAAATGTTGGGAAAATAAAATGATAAAAAGTATTCTTGTGCGCGGATCTGATTAAATTTTGCAAAGCTCTTAAAAACACCTATAAACTTTAATCTAGAATATCCTGAACAAAAAAATATAAAGCTGTCCACTAAGACTTAAAGAAAAGGGTAATTAGTATTTTTATACTAGAAAAAGTTAGAGTCAATATCAATACTTGCTAATAAGGGATTATTTAATAGAAAATGTACATACAATCATCAAATTTGATCTTATACTTCAAAGTAAAGATACTTTAAAGATATCCCCATATAAAGAAAAGAAATTGTAAAATATGCACAATAGGGTTGACTTTTCCTGGGTAAATTCCATATAAATGTGTATGTCCTAAGGACCTGAAGGACACGGGGTTTATCATTTAACATGAGATGTTTTAAATTAGTCTTTTCTTTACTTTCTACTTTGTGTATCTCCAGCGACAACTGTGAACATATGAACATAGGACCATGATGGAAAACATCATTGATGGAAAACATCATTGCAGGTATGACAGCATGACTTTTGGCCCTATCAGATCTGACCCTGAGAACCAGTTCTACCACTCCTAGTCCATGAATGATCTTAATTTCTGTAATACTCAGCTCTCTTATCAAGTAAGAACATGCATAATATGAAATCATATACTTCAAACGTGACAATGGGTTTAGTGGCACATGATGAGTCTTCAATAAGCATCTGCTTGTTCAGTTTTTAGGAATTGAAGCTCTTACAAAAGAGCTTTAAGCTTCAAGATGGCAGGAAAATGCCTTTTAATTTTAAGGTCTCTGGAAATGAGTATAGTAGCAGATACAGAACAATTAATTATAAAATGGAAGGAAGAAAGGATGGAAGGTAGAGAAGGCATCTCACACTGCCTTAATGTCTCCATCAGGGACCAAACCCGAATCCTGTGATTTTGCAGGACCTTACTAAGTTTTCACTTATTACTCTGACTTTTGCTCCACTGGGCCTTTTACTTTTCCTGATTTATTTAATTACAAGGTCTCAATTCTGATTTTAAGCCCAGACTTTATTCTTGCGTATCGAACGGCTTGAGATGTTTAACCAATGAACCTCCAGTATATACTACATTTCGTTTTACTGCACCAACCCTGTGTCTGAGATGTGTGTTTGATATTTTTACTATATTTAAAGAGAGAGAAACCTTAGCAGAATCCATAAGGTTAAAAGGATCCTGTCTAATGCTAATCAAGAAAATATTCATGACATTCCATGGCGATTCATGCCTACTCGGAGCTCCAAGAATCCTGACAAATCATGCCAGAACAATCTGCATTGTTTTTGCCCCAGAAAGTTAAGATTCACTGTTAAACAGCTAATTAGAGACAGATCCGAGACCATCTTCTAATTCCCATCCCATTACCTCCCCACCATATCTTGCTGTTTTTAAGGTACTTAAACTCAATACGGCTGAAAAACACTGCTTTTATTTTCAAACTGGATGAGACTTCTGGTATTCTAGTTCACAATGCCTAAGGCAAAACTCAACCCTACATATATTTTCTGAAGTAAATAAAACTTAGTTCAGCTTTCAAAAGTTGCAATTGACCCAGTAGAAACTTTGTCTTCCAAATGCTAAAGTAACCCAACATCAGCGCTGAACTTTCTATTTTGTGGAAGGCCCACCATTCAAAATACGGATATATTTATGTATTATACATGGACTCATTGATGGGGTGCCAATTTGAAAGGATGTATGTACCCTAGAAAAGCCATGCTTTAATCCTAATCCCATTTTGTGGAGGCAGCCTTTCTTTTAATCCCTTTTCAGCACTGCAGGCTGGAAGCTTGATTAAATTATCTCCACAGAGCTGTGACTCACCCAATTGCGGGTGGGTAGATGTGACTCCACCCACTCCAGGTGGGTCTTGATTAGTTTACTGGAATCCATTAAAAGAGGAAGCATTTGCAGAAAGCTTCAGAATGATGAGAGGCAGAACCCACGCAGCCCAGAGACTTTTGGAAATGAAGAAGTAAAACGCCCCCAGGAGAGCTTCATGAAACAGAAGCCTGGTGAGAAAGCTAGCAGACATTGTCATGTTTGCCATGTGCCTTTACAGTTAAGAGAGAAACCCTCAACTTCATGGCCTTTCTTGAGTGAAGGAAACCACTTGCTGGTGCCCTAATTTGGACATTTTTATAGAATTGCTTTAATTAGGACATTTTCTCAGCCGTAGAACTGTAAACTTGCAAGTTAATAAATTCCCCCTTCTAAAAGCCATTCCATTTCTGGTATATCACATTCCAGCCAATTGCAAGCTAAAACAAAGGGCAAAACAAAGACATTATGCAATATCTAATGCTGTTTTCAGCGATGCCTTTACTGAAAATCCAAATGTGTTTGTAGATATTATTTTATTTAAGTTTTCATATCCAAGAGTGGTAATTCTCTTGCAATAATGGACTCAAAAGACCATTATTTTGTGGTGGGGAGAACACACTGAGAAAAATCTTCTACAAGTGAAGAATTCAGAAGAGAATATTTCAGCCATAAATGACAGATCATGCTAAATAGATAAGGAAAGGACATAGCTTTGAAATGTTGGAGATCATCTGACATCTTGAAGCCTTTGAAATGTCAGCTAATTTCTAGAGAGTTTCACCTTTGGCTCTTTATAAGCAAGTCAGATTTGGCAGGTGTTTCTTGTACTCTGCGCTATTAAAAGGAAAATGTGCACTTTCAAACAACTTTTGAGAGTATTATTAGCAGAATCTTTATATTAACACTTAGAAATATGAAAATTTTTCTCAATTAAGCAATTTGCAAAGTCTTCTGCATATAGACATAATAATCACCTACCTTAATTATAAGTCAAATAGATGAATAACCAGAAATAGCTTGAAATTAACATCTTCCCTTCTGAGATACAGAGAGTGGAATAATGATGATTCAAATGATAATCCATGACACTAAACACAATTCTTTAATTTTCAAATGAGGCTTGAATCACATCAAAAGCAAAGTCTTACAGTGGGAATGGTTGACACAACTTTTACTGATGTAGTCCATAAATTCAAAGCTGCAAACTGGCTGACCCACCATCCAATTGTGCAATCTACTGAAGAATCACCCTCCTCTTCTTGACATCCAAACTGAATCACAGGCACATTTCCTAGGAGCATTATGTCCCCTACATAGAGGACATAATGATTGAAGGAAGTAAGCATTGCCTTTGGTGAAATGTTTTCTAAACAAGTATTGGCAAATATGCAATAACTCATAAGTAAGGAGAAAAAAACAATACACATAGCATAAACATATTTTTTCCCTAGAGAGTGAATACTTCTAACATATCTTACATTCCTTCCCACAGTTCTTGGTATCAGTCCCCAGGTGGCCACACCAAAACCTACATAGTCATCCACCAGTATAGCTTCCATTCCTACAGTTCCTCTCAGAGTGAGCATATCTGCTCCCCTGGCCACTCTCTGGTTCATATCTTCTCTTCTAAATGCCATGCAATAACATACTTTCTGTTCTCCTTCTCTCTAGTTCTAGTTCTGTGTCTCTCTCCAGCTCATCCCTTTCAGATTTCATATACTGACGGATGCACAATAATTATAAATAATGTGCTCTGTCATGGAAAAAAAAGCTTAGGTGATTTATTTAGAAATTATTTAATATCTAAACTATTTCTTTTTTTTTCTTTCTAGTGGACAATCCTTTAAAGACAAGCCAATCTTCAGTACATGTCAAAATAATGTAGAAACACACAATGCAAATATAAAACTTTTCCAGAGAGCAAAAACTAACAAACATATTACTGTGTATGGTTAACCCTCAAACTGCTTGAATTCAGCCAAAATAGTCTCTTCTGGAGCTTCTGTTCAGTATCCAGTGACTAGTCTATCAAGGAAACTGCTCCTAACACACATATTTTAAGCAATAGTTCTATAAAAGCAATACTTGCAATTTATCAACAATAAAATGATTTCTACCAATAGCAGTAACATTTAGCTCCCAATTTCTTTTACTGCTTGGTAAAAATGATTATAAGAATTAGTATTTCCAGCAGTGAGTACTAGCAATCCAGTATTTTTTTCTGTCAAAAATATAATTTTGATAGTTTACTATGATGTATCATAAAAAGGGAGAAAATGTGGTTTTCTCACATGTCCCCCTACATGTTTCTTTTCTCCCCCCATGATGAAGATATGCAACTCACTTTCTAACTCTAGTTTACAGAACAGGAGTAGATAAAATTAGTATACCAGAGCTGTTCCCTAGACACCCACCCCGGCCTCTGGAACCTAGCATTGAAGACAGCTAGGAAAGTGAAGAATTTTGCCCACACAGAAATCCTCAAGGAGAATGAGACGCTGTGAATTCTCCTGCAGTAATTAGGACAACGTGTTATTGTAAAAATCCTTCAACTATGGGACGATTACATGATTCCTTGTTACACTGATAAGGAGAAGCACCCTAGAGAATTGTTCTGATAGTAATAATTATCTCCCTATTATAATGGTAATCTTATTATTGTAGGAGAGTAGAAATGGAAAAAGAAGGGGGAAAAAAAACATGCTTGAGAGATTTGAAGTCTTTATATAAGAACCTCCTAGCACTTGAGAGCTACCAATATCCCTACAAGGCACATGAGGAGTGGCACTGCCATGGCAGATAAGAGGCCAGAGGTCCAAGTCCTTGCCTGTTACTGTAATGCTAAGATCCTAGCCCTATTCCTCCTACTCTTTTACTCCTTTTGCCACAGATAAAGTGATAGGCGTAGGAGGAAATCTGGCTTGGCCAGGAACCAATACTATTTCCAGGGTGCAGAAAATAGTTTCAACTTTGAAACTTTAAAATCAACCTCTGAGCACACTGTCTGTTTGGCAGTGTTTACACCGTGCACCAGTCTACAGGAAATGAAATTTGTAAATGATATGATCTGCCCAAAATGCAAAACAAGGTTTATAGATGCAAGGTATTCCATCCAACATAGTAAAAGCCGAGAGGAAAGATTCTAACAGACACTAATATCCTGAACTGTCAGTATAACGTCTCCTCTGTGCCATGAGACAGAGCATAAAATAGCTCTGCTTCAAAAATACCCCCGTCTTAACCTACAAACAAAAGTAATCAAATGATCCTAAAATCATAAATTCACTTGTCAGTGGCCTGAGTTGTCATTTTTATTACCAGATTAATTAAACCCCATAAGAGAAATGATGCTTTTCTTTTGTTTTTCCACTCTAGATAAAGACCCTCAGAGACAGAGAAAATATTTTGGTTCAGGGAGTATTTCCTTTTGACTTGGAAATTTTGCCATAAAAAAGTCACACCAGGTTTATTTCTCTGCTGTTCAAAGTTAAAACTCTACAAAAAAGTAGAGAACTTTCATTAGATGTCTCGTAGATTATTTTCTGAAAAAAGGAAAACTATTCAATGTGTAATTTATATGTAGTACTATCTAAACAGTCAGAACTTAAGAAACAGTTAAAAATGTGTAGTGATAACTAAAACTTTCATAAAGATATATGAAGACTGTAATGTAGAAATACTTCTCATCTGACATAATTTTAGCCAAATATTATAATTATTTAACAGACTCTGAAGGTTGAACCTAGAGATTTTCCAACTAGAATTCATCATAGGCCAATAATAGCACCCACAGTGAATGAAGCATAGCTCCACTGTTAGCTCCTAAAGATATTATAACTTCAAGCAAAAGAAGCTTTGACTCTTATACAAAAGAAAATCATATGGTGTCAGAAAGGACCCTCAAACATTTATGAAGAATTACAAAGTTTCTGCTATGGCCTCATTTACAACATAGTATTTTGAAATGCCGCAGGATAGCAATCAATTTCTTATCAATATTTTTCATCTTCAAATCGGAGCTGATAGAGCATGCTGGAGAGAATACTAGCTAGAAATTAGCCCTAGGTCTACCTTAAAGCAAAAATAAGACATAGATCACATCACTTATATTTTTCACTGGGCTTTAGGGGCCTTGTGTGGCACAGAGAACGCTGACCTAGAACCCATTTTAATTCAGAAAATAACGATAACACTAATTTTTAACTATAAATTAATGCTAATTCGTTATGCAAATTTAATCTAAATCTAAATGTCTAAAATGCAAAACAAGGAAATCTGTGTCAGGCATCATTCTCTTATCTTTCAAACATTCATTCACTCATTCATTCACTCAATATCATTACCTGGGACCTGCTAATGATCACTCCAACTCCTGTGTCTCTAGGCAACAGGGAGCAAAGTGGGACCTGAGGGACCTGCTAGGAACTATAACAATACTCTTTGTGTGTGTGTGTGTGTGTGTGTGTGTGTGTGTGTGTGTGTGTTCCAATAAAATTTTATTTACAAAAACAGGTGAAAAGACAGATTTGGTCCGTAGTCTGTAGTTTATTGGTCCCTGTTCTAGATCATCTGGTAGTCAGAATTCTATAGTCAGAAAACCTAAAACATTTCCCAGTTCACCAAAAGTTAGGAGAGGTTGAAGAGAAAGCCTTCACAATCTTTATTTAAGTGAGGCCTTCTTCTTTACCTTAAGCTTACTATATTGAGTTATTTCCTGTCTGCTGGCTTTGGTTATTTGGATTAAATTTTAGTCAAAAGAGGGAACATGGAATACATACATTGCCTCATTTTATTTGGAGATACACTGACTAGAGAAAAAAATGTTTTAAATACTTTGAAGCATGGATTTACATAACCATACTCTCGGCAGGGATCAGAATGGTAGTAGCAGAAGTATTTTAAAGTGGTCAGATTCAAGGAATATTGTTCAGTCCAGCCAAAAGAAACTGCTGAAGTACTGGGTGTGGAATACAAAAAAAGAGAAATGTTCCTCCCTTTCTGCAGATAGATTTCATTTTCCTTTTCATGGTTAACACATGATGACAGAGTTCTGCAATACTGAACTGATAGCTCATGACGTTCTTTCAATTTTTAACAAATCAAAAGTTTCCATTTTTTTTAAGTTTTTCTTTCTCAGATTGCGGCAATCATAACTCTGAGGATATCATTTTGAGTGACCTTTTACCCTCTCTTCCCTCATCCACAATTCTAAAAATGTCTCTCAAGCCTTTTTGTCTTCCATTTGCTAACTTTTATTGCTGCCACCCATATTGCATAGGCTTTCGGGGACCACAGATGCCATATTTACTTTTTCACATTGCTCTCCCTCCTTCCTTCCCACCGTGTGCCCTGCCCCTACCAAACCGTCCCTGGGACGCACTGGTGAGCAGGCGGCTGCCCCCCACCCGACAGCACAATTACCATAACCACGACCAGTGCAGCTGCTTTTCTCATTGCTTTTCACTCTTCCTGCTCCACTGCTGTCATGTCCAGAAGCCGACCTTCAATTTCCAGAGGCTTCGGTTTTAAGAACCAGTCTAATTACTCAACAGAGACCTCAAGTCTCAGGTATTTGCAATAGAGAATGGCTCCCAAACTTTCCTTGCACAGCATCGAGGTCCATCACGTATGTACAAAGAAGTACAGATGGCGACAGACAAAGCTGAAAGCCTGGGAGTGTAACACGGAAGTCAGAGTGACAGTGGCTTTCCATCTGCTAACACATTCATCTTTACCTCGTTTCCCCACGAGCTCTCCTCCTTCACTTTCCACCCACGCTGGCAGTCTCCGCAGGCCTCAGTGGTTGGCATCTATTTATATCTCGTAGTAGTTCTTGAGTGTCCATTTTCTAAACAGCGTGATATTATAAAGATAAGTGCCAAGAGCACAGTCGAGCCCCCCAAGAAGTGTGCGAGTATTCCCACTCACCAGCCAGTTACAGTTTAACTCAGTCTTAGTAAAGAGCTGTATATTCAATGCCTCTCTTGGTGCCAGAAAAGCGTCTCTAGCCAGTACCTGTGTTAGCCTCATATTCAAAATGTTGAAAGATACATTTTACCTGGTTATTTTATTAAAAGTAAAGTCAAGCGTAAACTTCAAAATTGAAGAGGAGATATATAGCTCTGTGCATATTCCTATGAGCTTGACAGATGCATCATTTTACAATAGTTTTCAGCTAGCAACTGTTTTAAACAAGATTTTGTTGTTTAAATCGTATCAGAATTAAGACGCAAAAACTGTGGGCCAGGCACAATTAGACATGAAATAACAGATGTTGGTTTTTACTTCACATATGATTCCAGAGGGATATTTTATGTGGCTAAAAAATAAAGTGCAATGCTCAAGTTCATCATCCCATACAGCAGCTTTGGATGGAATTTAGTAATTCAAAAAGAATGATTCATAATTTGCTCCATGAGCAGGGGACACATTCCTCACAAACATGCAGAGATGTATGTAAATTACAGACAGGGTTTAACAACTGAAGCTTTTTCTTCAAATTGCAACTGGATGCACCACTACCTCTTAATTTGTTTCCCTTGCTTCATGCTAAATTCACTGACAATTCTGCAGTCCAAACAGCTATTTGAATTTGACAAAGGCGAATTGACACTGAAGTGTTTTTTCCCCCTTCCTTATCACTCTGATGTTTAAAGGTGTTTAAGTTGATTTATGCATTCAGTAACAATTCAGAATACTAAAAATACAAACATTTCTTTCTTTACAATAGGCTAATAAAATAACTGCGCAATCTGAAGATGCTAACTTAACTTCTTCCATGGTTACTAGTCCTCTAAACCAAAACTTGAGAAAACAAACACTACGAGAGACCTTGTTCAAAACAAGGAGTTGAAATTGTCTTGAGCAACTTTACTTTATTCAGATCTACCTGATGTACATTCAGGAGGAAGATATAACATGGGAGATTTAACGGATCATATTCAGTTGGATACAAGTTAGATCATTGAGTTCTGACTTTAAGGAGATCCAGAAGTTTCCATAACAAGGGACAAAGGCAACATATTATCAAAACTCACCTCTTGGGCATATCTCATCTTGTTAAAACTGCTGAAATGTGTTAGACCAGAAATGGGTTAGCTTTTACAATGGGGACTTATTAACTTACAATTTACAATTTTTAGGCCAGGAAAATGTCCAACTCAAAGCATCCACAGGACGAAACCTGGACTCTGAAGGCAGGCTGTCGGCGTCTGGGACACATCTGTCACATGGGGAGGCACGTGGCCAGCGTGTGCTGGGTCCTTCTGTCCCAGGATCACTGCTTGCAGCTTCTGGCTTCAGTAGCTTCTTCGCAGCATCTCTGGGGTTTAATGCCATCCCTTAGCTTCTGTGTGTATTTTATTCTCTTATGAAGGACTGCAAGAAAGGGATTCCCTGGGGCAGGTCTCAACTGAAACAACCTAATCAAAAGGTCCCCCCCACAGCAGGTCTGCACCCACAGGAATAGATTAAAAGAATACGGTCTTTTCTGGGGTGCATGCAACTCCAAGCCGCCACAGATCTGCCTATGGTACTGGAATTATAAAGCCTAATTGAAGGTTTTACGTACGGTTTGAGTGAGATAAGAGAGTTTGGCACAGACAAAGCTCACGGTAAATGAAATTTTTTATTATCATTCTGTCTTCAATTGAAAATTCATGGTTGTTAATATTTTCCTATTACTAGACACTTTGGCTTGGTTGTTAAATACACGCATCTCCATCATTATGCCACCTAAATTTCTCTCACAGAACAAAGGAATGGAAAAGGATTTTAGATGAATCTTGGAGTTTAAGGTCTTCTAATATTAATTTTCAAATATATTGATTATTTCTAATTTTAAAAGCAGGGCCATAAACAGAAAACACGTGACCTCGTCCTTGCTTCACAAGTCAGGATTGCTTCATAATTGACCTTTCTTCCTGCTTTTCCAAGAATTCTTTTTTCACTTAATTTTGGTTATAAACTCAAAAATGCTGCTTTTTGGCAATCGTTAGATATTAAATTCTTATCTTTCATATGTAAATCAAAGACTTTCTTGCCCATGGAGCACTGTTACAGTAGGAAAAAAGTTACTGGTGGGTTAGGGATATCTGCTTGAATGCAGCTACCTCTATCACCTCGCAGGGATTATTTAACGCTACAAAGCCCTGCTGTGTCTCCTGGTTGTTTGGATGCTCCAAGCCACTGGTTCTTTCCCCTCTGGTTAGACCACAGTGCATCCCAAGCACAAATGCATATTCTAGTAACTCGTAGCTACCCTTATGGTTTGTTCTGCCAGTGAGCTGGATGAGTTAACACACGACATTTCAAACGAGGACAGGATGCACTTAGGCCAGGAAAGGAACACAACCCTTTAAAGTCTAAAACAGCGAGCAGAATTTCTTTACAAAGGCAGCTTTTGCAAAGCAATTGTGGTAGTTAGGTTCAGGTGTCAACTTGGCCAGGTGAAGGTGTCTAGTTATACTGCTGTGGACATGAGACGATGGCATGTGAACCTCACCTGTTCCTGATAACATCTGCACTCGGCTAGGAGGTGCCTGCTGCAGCGAATGATGTTTGATTTAACTGCCTGGTGCGTAGATGACAGACTCAACGTAGCACAGCCCAAGCAGCTCAGCATACCTCATCTCAAACTCACAGCTCAGCCCAGGCCTTTGCAGAAAGGAATCACCCCGGGGAAAGTTGGTGGAACCCAGAGGCCTGGAGAGAAGGCCAGCAGAGATCACCCTGTGCCTTCCCGAGTAAAGAAAAACCTCAGTTGAAAGTTAGCTGCCTTTCCTCTGAAGAACTATACATTAACAAAATAAATCCCCTTTTATGAAAAGCCAATCCGTTTCTAGTGTGTTGCATTCTGGCAGCTAGCAAACTAGAACAGCAATAGCCATAAACTGACTAGTTCCCTCTCCCAGTGAAACAAATGGCTTGGGCATCTTGTCCACAGATAAGATGCTCAGAAGTCATTTCGCTCTTAACATCCTTCCTCCTGAATTCCACTATTTTATGGATGGGCTTTTTTTCTGAATTATTTACAGTGTGCTATGAAATACCCTGTTACTCTTTTTTATAAAGTTAAAAACAATGAAATTAAATAGACTTTTTAAGGAATATATATATTGATGAATTAAAACTATAAAAAAGAACAGGAAAATGAATGTAGGCAAAGAATGGGATGATGGAGGACCCTATAACCAGACATACGCCATGGTCAAGGTCTTATTTTTCATTTTAGGGATGGTTTATGGGTGCCTATTAGAGATGTATAAGTAAACAGCAAAATTAGTAAACCATAAATAAATAAAAGCAACCTATACATAACTAGATAGTATGTAATGAACCAAGAGTTTTGATTCCTCTGCTTCTGCATACAGTTAATTAGGAAATAAAGAAAAAAAAAACTTCACTATAGGAAACAAACATTATAATCAGTGGAAATAGACAAATGGCTTTAGACTTTGTTAGATAAAACAGATGTTGCTCGTGGAAATCCCGGGACAAAGATATGATCTGATAACTGACCTAACAGCCTGTGTGGGAAATGGTCAATGCTCTGGGTCCACTGTCAGTTATGCAGCCCAGTCCCGGCACAGATTCTGATGTTAGTTGAGATAAAAAGTATACCCAAAGCTGTGCACAACTGAAGTTCCCAATTATGTTATAATGATTTTAAGGACCGAGTGGAAGAAGCTAACAACAATAGAAGCGGAAAAGGAGAAACTAGCATTTCCCTGACACTGAAAGAAAAAAAAGAGGACTACAACCTTAGTGGAAAGCACAAACAAATTTACATGGAATGCATCAAGTTATGATTTTATACTGAGTTCATGATATTTCTTCTTAGCACATTCTTTAGGATTCACCTATTGATTAAGTTGAAGAAGTCTTAGTTTTGGTTCCATCTCGGAATACTTTACCCAAAGAATTGAAAGATAACTAAATTAAATTGAGAGGGGTAGACCAGATATTTCCCAAACATCGTCTTTCGGTCAGTTTTTACCCTCTGCTTTCACCTATTTGGTGGAAATTACAGCAATCAGTGACTCCAGTCAGAAGAGAAACAAATGGTACCAATAATCCAAAGATTATCTGACATATATAATATTTGCTTAGTTTTCAAGCTTTTAAAATGCTATTTATCTGATAAAAATTCTGGAAGCACTAAAGACAGTTACCTTCTCCAAATAACAATGGGAAAACGGAGGCAGCAAATGGAAGCCTGTCAAAGTCATGTGAACACTCACTGGGGGGTAGGAGTACTTGGTTCTTCCCACTTCCATCAGATTTAAATATGTCTTTAAAGCCCTTTCTCCCCATGGGATGTATTTTCCTCCTTGCACAGATCAAACCAGTCTTCAGCATTCCTTTATATCTTAGTGGACTACTTTCTGAAAATTGTGTTACTTATAAGAACAGAAATTACTCAGCCTTTACGCTCTCCCATACTTTTGTGGGAAAGTTATTTTCTATAGACATTCTAAGATTTAATGAATATGTGCACCTTCTTTTAATACTGAAAAGGAAAAAAGACAGATTTAAGGACAGAGAGTGTCCACAGCAGGATAAACTATATTCCCCAAATAAATGGCTACAACAGTGAGACCAATGGGTCTTTTTGCTCATAAACCATAGAAATGGTAATGCTCGGAATTGGCTAATATGAAATGCTTTTGAATTCTAGTTTTCTGTGCTTGTTACTGTTATTTATACAAAATCACTTTCGCACTTGCAGAAAAGTTGAACTCCAATCAATATCCTAACAATAGCATACATATACAGAGGATTCATCCTCGGTAATTGGAAAACATTTTATTTAAAGCAAATACTATCAAAGCTTAATAAATGAAAGAGCGGAGAAAAAGAATCTTACTCTGAATACATTTCAAGAAAATAAGCTGCTGCTCAATAACAGCTGTCTGACAGCATCATAGAATACCTCTTTGAGGATTAAATGAAGATTCATTTTGAAACCAAGTCAGAAGGTGTAGTCTCTCTTCTACAAAGATCACATTAACTCACTAATAGCCAAATCTCTCTCTCTCTCTCTCTTGCCACATATATAGGTATATGTAATAGAGAGATGCTAAAAAACTATAATGAAAGCAATATTAAAAGTGTTAAATTGCAGAATGTTGAGCAAATAGAGAATACTGATAAGAATTTACAAAGGAAGAAACTTTGAAAATCTATAACCAAGAATTAATTAGTAATGAAGAACATTAGATTAGATGCAATAAGCATAATATGAAGTCTTATGGGGGGGGGGGGACTCTGGAGATTCTCCCCCAATAGTTGGAAGAGTCACTGGTACCCAAATAGCATCATTTTCTCTTCTCTTGGGACTCAGTAGGTTAGGCCAGGTGCAGGTACCTCTTCCAGAAATGAGCTGCATATATGCAGTTAGGGAGAAGATCACTTCACAGGACCCGTGACAAGGTTCCTGCTAAAAGTCAAATTGTTTAGAAACTATTCATGACCTGTTTGTCATTTGTCTGCGTAAGAGCTGGGAGAACTGGCCCTCGATGCCCTGAGAGTAAGCATTCATATATGTAAATGGATGGATAGATAAATCTAATCATGTTCTAAAGACACATTTATTTTTAGGATGTAACTATAGCCAGAGATTGAATGAAATAAGTGAAAGCCCACAGCTAAAAATGAAATTCATTAAATAGGATACAGTCTAAAGAAATCTAGAAGACTCTCAAAGAGTTGGGGCTGGGTTACTGAAATGTGGCATAATTGGCCCTATTACCACCAAACACCAATGCAGCCAACCCTCTCCAGGAGCTCTCTGAAGGTCTCGTGGGGTTCAGATCTAACAGTGAGGAAGATTCCCTTTCCTCTCTGGGAAAAAGAGGAGAAGAGAGCTTTGCCCACATGAAGCTGAGAGAGGGGGGCACCAAGAGACCAGTCACAAAGATTGGTGTGACTACAGAAAGGAGAGAGATGGCCATTTCATGTCCCGGGATGCCTGCTTAAGCAGGAGGAGACTCGGTAATCAGCCTAACAAAGCAGACCTCATGATCTCAAACATGGAGGGCAAAGAGAGGCTTCAAGAATGTGAAGTTCTTGTTCTTGTTTTTAAAGCGGACCTGGTGATTTAGATATATGGCCATTAAGAATCAATGATCAGTCCCAAATACCTGTTGTCAATTAATATTAACTTTGGAAAATCTGTGTATGGCATGGTGTTCTAGTTTGCTAGCTGCCAGAATGCAACACACCAGAGACGGATTGGCTTTTAATAAAAGGGGATTTATTTTGTTAGTTTTTCAGAGGAAAGGCAGCTAACTTCCAATTGAGGTTCTTTCTTACGTGGGAAGGCACAGAGTGATCTCTGCTGGCCTTCTCTCCAGGCCTCTGGGTTCCAACAACTTTCCCCAGGGTGATTCCTTTCTGTATCTCCAAAGGCCTGGGCTGAGCTGCGACTGCTGACATGAGGAATGCTGAGCTGCTTGGGCTGTGCTGCATTGAGTCTCTCATTTAAGTGCCAACAATTAAGTCAAACGTCATTCATTACAGCAGGGACGCCTCCTAGCCGACTGCAGATGTAAATCAGCAACAGATGAGGTTCACGTACCATTGGCTCATGTCCACAGTAACAGAACTAGGTGCCTTTACCTGGCCAAGTTGACAACTGAATCTAACTACCACACTTGGTTACTATGTGAAAAGTCAGACAGAAAGAGGAAGTTCCTAAATCTATTTGTTTTCAAAATAAACCATCACCATCTCACAGAACTTGTCTAACATAAAATTATCATACTTGACCACAGAAGCATGATAATATTTTCATACAATCCTGGTAATATCTACTTTTCAAGCAGTAAATAAAGTTTTTTTTTTTTTCATTCTACTTATGGCAATGGGCAGTGTTCAGAAGCTGAATTAGATGAGCCAATATGTCCAGGGGCAGTCTTCAGATATCAATGACCATTCAAGAATATTCAAGCTCTTTGAGTCAGAAGTAACAAACAGGAATCCCTCTTCCCTTTCCATGCGTCCTCAAGCCAAGAGCTAACAAATGAGTCTGAGCAATTGCATGCTTGTCTCCAACTTTCATTCCATCTCAAATTTTCTGGTATTAATAGACTAATAATGTTGGTTTTGTTGTAGAATGGACAGAAAGTGCCAGTCAAATTTTCAAAGGTTTCTTGATTCACCAGTTAGCACAACAAACATGAGTAGGTGGGATCATTTACTCAGTCATCTGTTTCTCAAACATTCATCAAATATAATGTATATTTTGAAATTTATATTTTGAAAATTAATAGATTTAGGAACTTCCTCTTTCTGTCCAACTTTTCACATAGTAACCATGCTATACACAGATTTTCTAAAGTTAATATTAATTCCTTGTTTAAGACACAATGCTTATGCTTGGTTCAGCAGGCATTACATACATTCATTACAGAGATACTATACTTTCAGTGGGCATATAATATGAGTGGCCAAATCATAAATGTCCACAATTATGATTCAGGGTAGAAAACAGTAAAATACCAAATCGGTTTCAGAGAAAATGTTTGGTTCATTAGTAGAAGGGAAGATCCCTTATGGCTAGCTGTGCTCATTCAGTCATTCATTTTACCAGAGGCTAATTTATAAGGGAACTTTTTCCACTGTATTAACTTTGAACAGAGGCACCTTCAGACTGTATTTTTAAGGATGCACTGAAAAGAGCTCTTTCTATAAGGGCATGGCTTCTTATCAGAAACACATGAGAAACTTAAAAAAAAGTCCCAAGCGCCACCCCAAATCCTACCAAATTAGATGAACAGTAATAAAATAATTATTTCCATAATACTACACTCATGCAGTTATATAGGATTTTTAAACAAAATGAGTCAGCTAGATCTTAAAAGTATCAAACCAAAAATCTGAATAATACTTACTTTAGATGAATTTAGAGAAATTGTGCTCTATCTTTTCACTTTCTTCAAAATTGCAGACATTTACTTTCTACTTGCATTTTACACTTTCACTAGAATTAAGGCGATATGGTGCATAGCTATAATAAACATGGCTTCCTAACATTTTTTCTTCAACAGTTTAAATTTTTAGTAAATATTTAATGTAATTACCTATTTTCAAATAAGACTTTTTAAAAAGGGAACATAAGTATAGAACATTTAAGATATACCCAATTATTTCTCCATCTCTGAAAGATTTTAATAGACATGTACAATATTTTTGCTAAAATGTTCCTGGAGCTCTGATATATTGGCATCACCTAAAATAGATTTTAAGAATCTGTCTGCTTAAACCATCTCTTGAAATATGACTCCCAATTATGTTTAAATTTCACTGTAAAATATATTCCTATCCCATAGCTGTAGGATGCAGGCCCCTGGCAGCAAGCAGGCTCCCTGTTTGCTCAAGTTACTTCCTCTTTGGAAAGTCCTCAAGGCCAGCTAGAAAAAGTACATGTAGGAAGAATAAGAAGTTCCTGGACAGCCCCACCCCTTAACCGCTCATCTGCTTCTGTAAACTGAGCTTTGCAACTCTTCCTGGTCCAGCCATCAGTGCACAACCAGTCATCTCCTTCAGACATTGCCAGTTGCCATATTAGACACCCTACCTCTAATGAGCCATCTTGTCTATAACAATCTTGGGTCAGCCCCTGGTCGAGGCTCAGACTTTTGGAGGCTACTCAGCTGAGCCCTATGGCCATAGACTAATAAAACCTACTTCCTGAAACTTCGGAGCCTTGGTTCATTCTGTTTCCATGCAACATTCCTGGAGACTCTTACAGAGTCTCATTCCTGGTTTCGTGCTACATAGCCACTAGAGACAAGATTTACATAGTTTATTTCTTTTTATATTACCTATGCACATGATAGAGCTAATGAAATTTATGATTTAAAATTTTAAAACAATCTGCAAGGCTCTGGAAAGAAGCTATTCTAACAGCGACAGCTACAGATAGAGATATAGATACACATATAAATCACTGTGTAACGTGTAATTGAGTTTTGCAGAAATTTCTGTGCAGGCTATGCTAAATAAACATATTTTTCCTCCAACACATTCCATAATGACTGTAGTTTGAGCATCATCCTACTATTTTGAAACTGTGGCTGATTGCTGAAACTGCATTTCTTCAGAGTTTCCTAAACAAAACTTTAGAAAAACATTTGGTGGAATTGCTGCGTTAAATTAGGCACCATGTCTGTTTTGATTTTATCTATGCATTCTCCACAGGTGATTGTCTAGTAAATCAAATCAACTGAGTCCAGAGTCAAAAAACTCTACTCGCACATCCTATATCCCCTGTTTACCAACACCATCACTTTGAGCAATTTTATTTACTTCTCACAACCATAATTTTCTCTCATCAAAAAGGGGTATAACCACCATCATGGGATGGCATCTGAGATGACTGCATGCTCTTTCATGTCTAATGAAATAAACTATCTATTCAAGTATGACACACGGAACTTGTGATGAGGGCTGTGATCATTCGACAGAGGGAAACAGAAATTACCAGCGATTCAGATAAATACTTTCTGGTTGCTTTTCAACTTGATTGACATACTTGCATTCTTAGGTGCAATGTATATAGATATCTATTTCTTTGATCTTTCAAAATCTTCAATTAAACTAATTATTAAAAAATTGACAATGTGATGGTTGAACAATTATTTTGCTGACATTTTTCTTGTCATTTCTATGAAAATTAGTGATATTAATAAGATTTATTTGATATTTACCCTATTTTGTAAATTGTAAGTTCACATACTTGGCACATTTACAAAAGATAAGACATTTTTCTCATTTTTACATAGTTAAGTTTTAATAATTTGTTTGTCATATTTGTTGAAATGAGCCATACATTTTTTAACCCAATGAAAAAATGCCTGTGAGGAATCATTGCATCCTCAAATCGATGAAACAGTAATATTCTTAGCACCTATTAACTTTTTCTACAATTTTAGCTTTTATTTTTTGAAAAACAAATATAGGAAAATCATCTATGAATTTTGAAAGAAAGACATCCGATTTGCTTTGGGAAAGAGATTAAATACACGGATATATTTTCTTTAATTAATTAGATATAAGCTCAGTAACATGAAAGGTGCAGTATTTGCAGTAATTATTTTTTCACGTGATTTTTGTTTCTTAAATTTAGCCACCATCAAAAAATTGCTCATGGAGAATAAAATTAATTAATCTTGGAATTTTAAACATGAGCCTCACAACATAAATATTCAGTTAAAAATACAAGTCGCTCATTAATTCATTGGCATAGCATGAGATCTTGCTAATTTATTGAACCTGTCTGTATCACTGAACCTTTTTCGTAGGGCTTTAAATGATTTTATGCTCCAGGAACAGAATACGTTCTAACTAAAATACATGATCTCAAAATCCAAACTTAAAAATAAATATATTTATTAGTGTATAATCACTCGTGCTATTAGAGTACTTAGAATTTCTTTCCTCCCATAATTACTTTATTAGCATGTTCACTTTAAATTGTGGTCATCTGTTTTCTAGTATTATTATTGATCTATTGGTATCTGATCACTAAAATCTGATGTATGCAAATTTGGGGAGGCTATGAAATTCAAAGTGACCACTGAAATTAAAGATAAATCATGAACACTCATAAACATGTTTGAACTGGTAAGATAAATCAGTGGAAAATAAAATGTAAATCATTTAGATTAGCTTTATGTATTGTTTTTTCTAGTAAATATCGGTTTAAGTAAAGAGCAGGTATAATCTATTTGGGGTTCTCTTTCTGAAAATTAAGCATATATCTGACAAGCTCCTCCTATGAAGGTGAAAGCAAACAGAAAGAGCACAGATTAAAAACAGGACCACTGTCTAAGAAACCTGACATATTTACTGTGGTTCTCTGACCTCTCTAGCAATACCCAGCTCCTGGCATCTCTTACATGACCCTTCCTTTGCTGCACACAATTCTCTGCATTTCTGTGGACTACTCTGCAGCAGCTGCCCTCTCTTACCAACCCTAACTGTACATTTCACTAACTTATTGACACAGCTAACATCCCTATGAAAAAAAAATGCTGCACAGAAGGGATTTTTTTTTAATTATAAAACTGATGGCGGAACAGTATAGACAGACACAGAAGTCTTTGATTTCTGAAGTTATACTTGAATCACTGTGATGGAATCGTAATCCTTGTTATCTAGTGTTAGTAAATACTAAGGCTCACAATAGCCCTCCTGCAATGGCAGAAACCAAGAAATTGTACTTAATAAAGAGAACATCAGAAAATGTTCCTTCAGGAATTCACCAACAACCGATCTGTTTAAGACATATTATTAAGTCAGAATAAAAATAATGGCTTTATTAAAATTATTACTAAATGAAATGTAATAATTCTTTCCAGAGTAGCAAACCCTATGAAATAATTTGTGGCTAGCAAAATAAAAATATGTATTTTTTAAATATCAAGTTTTGCACTGAGAAGTGGAAAAGCCTATAGTTACTATAAAAGAAAAATTTCAGCATAGCAGTTCTGCATAAAAATATCCTTGGTAACATTATGTATTTTAATCTGCAAATAAAAAAATATTTCTTTTTCATTGCCATGACATCACCATTCATATTTATTAAACTAGGGTTGTTGAATCATGCAGCTGGGAAGCAATCCTCTAGGATTTTAATACTTCCCAGTTTGGGCACTTTTTTTCTCTTCAGTAGGATTTCTTTTCATTGTGTTATGTGCTAATATGTCCATATTTCTCCAGGAGAGCTAATCTGATTTTATATTTAAAACCAAAGGTGTGTGTTCATTATTTTGGCATACATCTTCCTAATCATTCCAGCTGGAGTTGGTCCATGATATAATGGAACAAAGTTGCATAAAATGTATCTGGCTGCATTCCACTGACTTGTCTTTGCAAGACTGAGATACTTTAAGCAGACAGCAAATCCTTGAGGGTTGGGGATGACTTTGTCTTACATATGTAGATCTTGCATATCTATTTCTTATTTATGGGAAGATTGATTAAAACTATTTTACATTTCTGATCTAATACTGACATACATACAGTGTTGACTTCTATATGTACAGAATTATAACCATTCAATCAGACTAGTTCCCTTGCACTTATCACCACAAGACACAAAAAACCATTCCTTCCTATTCTTAAGGTGTTTTACAAGTTGTAAGCAGGTATCTAATCCAAATGCATCATTAGAACCTTAATAATGCAGTTGTACCACAGCTCCCTACCTTTATCAGCTTATGTACCTATAGCTTCTAGTAACTCAGAAGAGCTCAGATTGGCTAATCCAAAGATAATGAGAGATATAAAAGACAAAAAAAAGAAGCAGAACCTGCACATATCTTTTGATAAGTTTTTATACTTATATTAAATCAGAACAGCCAGCCTCTGTCTCCTGAGAAGGCATAGTTCATAGGAGCTGCAGTTCTGTGCGTGAGAATTTAGAAATAGATTTTCTTTTTCAATCAGATCTAATTTAGTCTACTATAACTGTGCATTCTCTGGTTTTGTGTACTGGCATTTATCTTTGTCCAGACAACCACAGGGAAATGTATGCCTATATCTAACTTGAGGATGAAAGAAAATGCGAAATTTACTGGTAGACATTATTGGGAAATAAATCAACACTAGAAGTGTTAAAATCTTTTTGTATTGTTTTTTAATCTGCAAGACTCCTTCCACTGAAAAATCATTTGCAGACTTTCACAAAACAGTGAGAAAATATGCATAAAACACACACAAGGGTGGGCCACGGTGGTTCAGTGGCTGAGTTCTCGCCTGCCATGCCGGAGACCCAGGTTCGATTCCCGGTGCCTGCTCATGCAAAAAATAAACAATAAAACACACACACACACATATAGAAGCCCACCACATAAGTCTGTGGTCCATACCCTTTTGAATTTAAGGCAAAAATTGTGTTGCACACTGTCATGGTTAATTTTATGTGTCAACTTAGCGAAGTTATGGTGTCCAGTTATTTGGTCCCACACTGGCCTGGACGTTGCTGTGGAGGTATCCGCAGATGCAATCAGCATCTACAACCAGTTCCCTTAAGTAAAGGAGACCACCCACAGCAACGTGGGTGGGCTTCGTCTAATCACCCAGAGGCCTTAAGAGCGGAGAACTGAGGGTTCCTAAAAAGGAGAAATTCTGCTTCAAGACTACAACATCAACTCCCCTTTGAATTTCCAGTCTGACGACCCATCCTATGGATCTCGGACTTGCCAGCCCCCTGCAATCTCCTGAGCTTACTCCTTAAAATACATCTCTATCTCTATTTCTCTCTCTGATCATCTATACTGATTTAGCCATTTGAGTTAGAAAGTCTAAAATGAGATTTCATTAAAAATAAAAATCTGACATCCACGAAAGTCGTGGTTTCCAAAAATTAAATTCCCACTAAAAGGAGCCAGAGTTTCTTGGAAAAGTAGCTGATTAATGGACAAAGGCAAAATAAAGATGATCCTTGGACATGTGCCAGTAGGTACGGGCATTGTCAGAACCAAGAAGAAGGGGCTTCCACTGATCCAACATGGGGCAATTTTAGCATGAAAAGCATCAAAACACATCAAATACTTTAAAATCCATGTACCCACAATGAGAGCAAAAAACAAGTCAATCACCAATGGAGAATGTTGGGGTACTAACTCATGACTTTGAAAGTTGGCAAATAAAGGAAAATGTGAATCGTTTATTACGTTTCACCGGATAATATTTAGTGAGGAAGAGAGTCCCTATTTATTGACGAATTCCACTTAAAAATACAAAAGAAATAATAGGATTAGAAAATTACTGGTTTGCAACCCTAACAAAATAATACCCTAGGTAATGATCATGAATACACTTTAATTTTATTAGACGAAATACTTATGCAAAATTTATAATGCAGACATAAGGATAATATCTGAAACCAGTGATGAATGTTAGCATTGCAAAAAATGAGAAAAACAGATATGCGATTTGTGAAAAGAGACAAAAAAAAATCTGTGCTTCAATATAATCAAGTGTCTCGCTATATCTATCAGTTTATAGGAAATAGATGGAGGGAGAATACATTATATAGCATCATGAGATATGAGTCAGCCAAATCTAAAATGTGGAACGTTTTTCAAGACAAAGGAATCAGTTTCTTGATTACTCAAAGGCATGTACAAAAAAGGGCATAGGACAGGGTCTTTCAAAGAATAAAAGAGACCTAATAAATGTAATGTATGAATATCGTTTGGCTCTTGAGGTGAACAAACCAATTCTATAAATATATTTTAGGATATTTAGGCAATCTGATTTGGAACTAGGTATTAGATGCTATTAAAGATTTTGCTGGTGCAACAATAGTGTTAAATGAATTAACTTTCAAATGGTCTTACTAGTTGGAAACACATTCTGAAGTATTTACACACAATATATGTCTTAGAGTTCCGTTAAATCATCTAGCAAAAAATCATGTTTAGAGAGTAAGTGAAATAAAAGTGGGAAACTATTCCTAATTTTTAAAACTGAGTTATTGGTACATAAGGCTTGTTTTACAATACTGTTTAATTTCATGAGTTTGAAAAGGCCCATAAGAAAGTTTTTCTTTCAAACAGAGTAAAATAAAAATCGATGTCTGGGTTTAAATATGAACACACAGCTGAAGGCAGCTTTAATCTGCGGCTCCATATATATAGGACACCAAATTGTAGAACCAAAGAACCCGGCAAGAAAAATGATACTTATCAGCTTTATGATGAAAATTTATTTCTATATTCATAACATATAATATTGATAATCTCACTCTAGTAACTAACTTTCTGGGGATGTTTTCAAAAATACTAAGCAAAGAATTTTAACATTTTGTGAAACCAGTGGATAATATTAACTATCAGAGATATTTCTTCATATATATTATTTTATTAGGAAAACTCCTGGATACTTCAGGAAACAAAGTAGCTGCTTAGCCATCTGACATTTTCCCTGGTGGTTTGGTCTACACGTAGCTGAGCTAAGCTGTTCCCTCTTTTGTATTTGACAAACAAAGCTGTTTTAAAATGTCTTCATGGTCATTAACAATATATATGGGATTCCCATGATCTCACCGGTCAATTCTTGTTTATTACTACCGGATGTACATGTTGGCCCAAAACTAGTTCCAGGAAAAAGCCGAAGGATCAGAGGGCAAGATAAGCTTTAGGTAGCGTCAAGAAGAACTCACGTGAAGGTGGCTGCATTAAAACAGGTGGAGGTAAGGAATAGGGGCAGCAGATGTAACTGAGTCACCATTTTCCCACAAAAAAAATCTCAACTCTAATCTAAGTTCTTGTCTCCTTCCTGTGTCCCTCCCGGCACTGCCAGCACACACTGTCTGGACCGTAGCTGAGCGGGACCATCTTCTAGGGCCCTCAGGATCTTCTTCGTGTCACTGCGTAACCTAGACCCTCTTTTAGGACATGGATTTCACCTGAATCCAGCTTGATAATATTTAATTCTGGGTTTCCTCCCCAAATAAGTGTCCTCCTTCCTCATAGATCTTAGAACTAAAAATATAGATGTAAAAAATGTTTCCCTGGGTGAGCCACGGTGGCTCAGCAGGCAAGAATACTTGCCTGCCATGCCAGAGGACCCAGGTTCAATTTCTGGTGCCTGCCCGTGTAAAAAAAAAAAAAATGTTTCCCTAAGATATTCTTGGTAACCTCGTTTACATGGCAGACGTGTGATCTTATTTCATGCAGCTGAGTGGTAATAGTGATGATTTTTCTATAGGAAAATGAATATACCTGATGTTAAAAGTTGAGGGAGGCTAAACTAATCTAAAAACAAATCTAGGGCGGGCCACGGTGGCTCAGCAGGTAAGAATGCTTGCCTGCCATGCCCGAGGACCCGGGTTCGATTCCCGGTGCCTGCCCATGTTAAAAAAAAAAACAAAAACAAATCTAAATGAACTCTTTGAAGGCTTTGATAATTAAATTGTCCACAAATTCATTTTTTCCGCTTTTCCTTCTGTAAATTCCTTTGTTTTAGTTAATCCCAGAAGGAATCTTTGTATGCCTGAATCACATTAGAATACTGAGGCATGGAATAGGAAACTGCCATGACTCACCAGAGTATGATTACCTTCACAGTGGTAGATGGGTAATTATTTATTGATATATATAAAAATAATCTTCCAATTCCTATCTTCTCCACCCTATTGTGAGTGCAGGAACAGTATCTGTAGTGTTCATGATGCATTTATGGAGGTAGAATAATGATCATTGTATCATTAAGAACTCAAAAAGGGCGGCTGCCGTGGCTCAGCAGGCAGAGCTCCGACCTGCCGTGCTGGAGGTCTGGAGTTCGATCCCTGGTGCCTCCTGCCCATATGCAAATTAAAAAAAAAAAATCATTAAAAAAATAAAAAAAGAACTCAAAAAATGTTTGTCCAATAAAGAGATAAATTAATTAATGTTACTGAATTATCAAAGTTTTAAGTAAAAAAGTACTAGAGACTTTTATGCCATTATTTATAAAGTGTGGAGTAATTCTTCCTTTTTTATAAAAATTAACCCTCAAATTCCATAGTAGAAGATTGCTTTGCAGCCTCCTGTGTCATTAGGACAAAGAAGCTCACTACTTTGGGAACACAATTCAAATTCAAATCCAGAGTTCATTTATCTATGGAATAACTCCTCATCTGTGACAAGAGCTTCATTTATTCTGGATATTAGGATTATGTATCTAATTGCATAATCCTATTGCTACTAATGGATATTTCCATTAGGTATTATGTTTACTAATTTGTTGTCATTGTTCTTCCATTGGATCCAACTTAAGAAAAACACTAATTACTTTACGCATACACTAAGTCAATGAACACTGAGCAGAAATGATGCCCAAAGCACATTTGACTGGAATGGAAGAAAATCATGAATAAGAGTGTCCTGTCCCCGGTGAACAAATAGCATGGAGGGGAGATAAGACCCATGCATAATAAATAAGTGCTAAAATGCAGAGGGTAGCAAGTGATGAGAGAGGTTTAGGCAAAGAATTATGAGCACTCAGGAGGTAACTATTCGCTGACATGAGCAGTACATACTCTATGCAAGGAATATCATTTGAGCTTGAAGTTTAGGCAAATGGAGCTTGGATGCCGGGAAGACATTCAAATCAACTGACGGAGATGAGTCAAGGCACAAAACTGGGCCTGATGTATACAATACGGAGTAATAGAAAATAGAACTGATGAAAGACACAGCTAACTGGCCCCCTCCAAAACCAACCTGCCTTGAAATAATCTTTCCCAACCTGTCTTGCAGTGAGATGTGGTCCTGTGCCAAGCCCTTGCCCGGGTGCATGAAGACGCCACATGCACAGTCCTCCTCACTGCAGTAAAGGTAACTGCCTGCCTGATCTGAGCTTCCCTGCTTGATGAGGCTTCAAACAGGCCCAGGAGAACAAAGCTCTAAGATATGGAGCAGTGTGACGGATGGAAACCAGGTCCCTGAACAACGGCCTGGAGCAGAGCTGTGCTGCCAGAGTGGACCTCTCACATGCACATTTCATGTTAGGGCTGAATACTTTTCTTTTTTCTCTCTTTTGCATAATTACTATAGGACTACACTCTGCTAACCAAGTCACTGCGTTATAATCTGATGAGAAGCATTGCTGGCAGTTTTGCATTTAACAGACTGAGGTGAAGCTATACGACAAGATCAAATCAGTCAACATCAAAAATGAGAATGTAAAAGAAGGAATGGAGGTGTGTATTTTGGATAATATAGAATTGTGATTATAGCAGACAAAGATCACCAAGCTACAACATTAGCACAGGAAAAAATGGAGACCAGGACATTTTCAAAATAGGCAATACACAATAAGGAATATAATTTAGAAGAGGGAATTATGAACACAGTTTGTGGAAAAAATAGGTTCCAATAATCAGTGGAAGAATTCAGAAAAGGGACAAGCAAGAAAGAAAGACCAAAACTTCAGATTAAAATTCAATTTGCATAAAATAAGCTGACAAAAAATGCTCATGGGAATAGCTATTGCTAGGAGTGCACAAAACAGACAGAATCTGAAAATAGAAAAGCACGAGATTTCACATACCCGTGTTCTGATCCTAAATGAAAAAGGGGTGCTATCCTCTCCCTTTATATCCCTTTCAAGTAGCTGTAACAGGCTAGCTGTAGATTATCAGACACTAGAAAAAGAAAAGGCTGGGAATACTGATTTCAACTGTTCCACAGTGATTAAGGTAATGCATCATTCCTTTAATATTTCTCTTTCCACCTAAAGGATTTTTTCTGGATAATATTCACATAGATTTTCTCTTCATCATGCCTCAATAATTCGCTCAAGCCTTTGTTTTTCTGTTGAGATTATGTCAATAACTGAAGAAAAATTGAATTTTAGCTTGAGATCTCTGGGTCAATTACCTAGAATGCCCTTTTCCTCATTCCAGCACACAATCTGGGAACTGAACCAGAGGTGGAAACAGTGATTGAAACGCAAATGTAACCCAAATCATCTAATGCTTGTATCCCTCTGCACGTCTTCTGACAAGTCTTGCCTCTATCTATAAAAGAGGATGATCCTATTTTTGAATGGCTCTGTTTGTTAGGAAGTCTTCATTTAGGAAGTAATCATTTTGATTCTCTGTAGATGGTTCCCAACAAAACAATAATTCCTTTCAAGATGACTACAATTCAAATAACCAGACATTCTGCTATAAACTTTTTTTTTCCAAGAAAAAGTATTTCCAATTCCTTAAGCCATCACTTACATAGCTTAAGTTGTCGTACTTTTACCATACTAATAATTCATTATGGAACATGCCTCTAAATTCTGCAGACATCTAGAAGGGATTACAAAAAACTAATTAATTAAAAACAGTCTGATCAGGACAGAATAGCTAGGGACTGTCATGCCAACCATTATGACCCAATTATTATGCTAACGCTAATTTAAGAATCCTACCCTCAGAACATCCTTCTGGCCATTCCTGACTCATACTCTCAACAACAGCAAAAACAACATATAACAACACAAGAAAATCACTTTTTTAAAAATTATCAGGTCTTTTTAAAAATACACTGCTGCCATTCTGTATGTGTGAGGTAAAATTTTTATTTAAGTAGAGGGTTCTATATTAATTTATATTTATTTTCACCCTGATTGATTTGTTCTATTATCCCAACCTATTAAGAAAATTAGTAAACCCAGATTCTACACCAGATTTTTCTTCACGACTTAAAAAAAAACAAACAAAAACAAAACAAAACAAAAAACTGGATTTTATCCACATGCTGTCAATATCCTTTCCAAATATTAAATAAAAATTCTAACAGGGCAAGATTGAAAACTGAACCCAATAGCATGCCATTAAAACCCTCTATCTAGGGTGACAGGCATTCATTAAAAAGATCTCCATATGTACAGCCATTCAACCTATTCATGGGACTTTCTTTCTGTATTTGTCACCTAGACATTATTTCTCCTTGTTAGTCAAAATTATACCAGAAGCCATTTTAGTATATAATGTGCTTAAATGGAATTATACCATCTGTACCATTATTGGAAAATCTTCAGCTTTACCAGTCTAATTAAAATAAAATTTTGCTGTTTATGAGTGAGGGAGGTGAGCATATTAGAACTCTGTACATTCTGTGTGAATTTTCTGTAAACCTATAACTGCTCTAATGGAGAAATTAAAAAATTAATAAATTACACAGAAACGGACATAAGTAAAAGCAGCAAGAGCAAGTTGAGGTATTGTCGTGCAACTTATTCTCAGCACATATATGCTGTTCCAAGCAATAAGTCTCTTTTCAAATGCAATTAGTCATCCAATTAATAAGTCATAATAATCAATGCTGGCACAGAACATGGGATAAACATCATTATTGTCAGGCTATAGCTTCTGCTCCAGAATTTAAATACAAGTTTGTCTATTTCCAATGTTCCAGTAATTCATCTAAAAATACTTAACTAATGTAGAATCAATCAGTGCCAGCCAATTGTTTCCTACTTTGTCAATTCCCTCAATTTCCTCTCCTACCAATAAGTTTTCTGTTGTTCTTAGTATGAATTAGAAATGAAGGAAGAACTATATGAAATTGATCTTTATTTTATTTCTGCCACTGTTGATATAAAAAGTCTCCAAACAAGAACAAAGTAAGTGAGGTTAGTTTTTGTTTGGTTGGTTTTGATGGTTATTTTTATACAGACTTGAACTTTCATAGATAGCTTGAAAATTGTGACTTGGACAATATAGGAGGATGTAAGTACACACACACACACACACACACACACACACACACGGTGCAAGCAATAGTCTAGGGCATAAAGGATACAATTTCCTACAAATCCTGAGGGAATGAGTTGAAGATGGCTGCAAATAGGATTCTATGAGGAAAGCTCAGTTATTAAGGTCATGACAGGAAAACAATGGGAAAGTAGGAAAGCAATTATCATTTGTACAAGAGGGTTGAAAAGATAGAAACATCTAGAACAAGAAAGAATTTAGTTAGCATTGAGTAGCTGAGCAGACTGCAATATTCAGGTAGAATTCAAAAGAAGCTTTGCTGGGATGAGACGTGTCTGACAAGGTCTATATTGAGTAAAACCCTTGGACCGTTTACGCTGGAACTAAGGAGAATGAGCTAAAGATAGCCGGCTGGGAATTACAAACATAGAGGTGAGCCACGAAAATAGATCAGGTCATTTAAAGAAAGTAATTGTGAAAGTACAGTAGGGAGAAGTTCAGGGAGCCCAGATATCTCGAGAGTGGTGAGGGCAATGGAATATAAGAGAAGGAATATGAGGCTGAGTTCTCCCTGTTTAACTTGTTGCTCTAAACAGAACTAAAAAAGTTCTTTCCTTTGTAGGCAATTTTACAAACATCAGTTTATATTGGACTTTAGCCTTCGTGATATCAGCTTGAGAATTTTTTGCAATTTTATATTTTTGTTTTTAAGATCAATTTTAGCAGAAAAACCTGAGGTAACCAGTGCAGCCCCAAACAGTCAGTCACCTTGCTCCCTTTGGTTATTCCTCCCCCTCTCCTTTTCTTTTGGGAATGACAGTGTGACGTCATCACGGTGATGTAAGAGTCCGTGCGAAGCTGACCTTCCAGAGCGATGGGAATGAAATCCAGACGCCTTGCAGCTGCCTGGAACTCCTCATGCGAGATGCAGATGTTGCCTGCGTCTCTGACGACACATTTTGCCTTCAAATGTGCCTTCTTTCTGTCCCCGGCATGCTCCAGTGCATTCCTGCCTGAGCGACGTGTCATTTCCCCAGCCTGGGACGCTCGGGCCTTGTTTCCAAAGTCTGGATCCCAGCTCAGGTGTTATTGTCTTGGCACAGACCTCCCAACTGCCTTAGCTGAAGGAGCCTTCCATCCACGTTAGCAACCCTCCATTCCATTACCCCAACATAACCTCACTGTGCCACCATAGCAACCATCACTACTTAGTTTACCTACATCTACAGGTTTCTTTCTTTTCTGCCCACCAACCCATGCACAGATGCTAACTTCGTGAAGACAAGAATTATGTTCCATTCACTGGTGACCCTTCAGATCATGGAACTACCTATGAGAACCAGCATGAGGCAGGTCCTCAGTAAACTTCTTCTGAATGAAGGAAGGAAGATACATGACTTATACTTTGGTCCTAATGAAACCTCTTTAATTACCAGAAGAAAGGAATTTGAATTTGGAAAGACAATGCCATAAAGCAACATCAAATATGCACAGGGGAAAAAATAAAGCCATTTACAATATAGACAGTATTTATTAGATAATTAAATAATATTCCTTTTTATTTAGAAACAGTTGACACGCCACAGGATTTTTGGTTATTGTTTTGCCCTTCTGATTGTTCCAATCGCAGCAGATCTAACAAATGACTTATTTTTTCTGGAGAATTAAAAATTAAAATCTTCCCATATCAAGATAGTGTGTAAAATTGTTGGGTATTGTACATGTAGAAGAAAAGACGGGAAGCTGGAAAATGACCACAGGCACACACACACACACACACACACACTTTTAAAACTAGATCAATGCAATTAAAGCAGCAGCCAGTTCAGGCAGCAGTTTTATTTTTCATCTGTTGGACATGCAGGAAGAGCATGAAGACAGTAAAGGACAAGGATGGCAAAGTATGCAGCTGAACAAGTCGTGTCTACACATAATCAAATTTACTCCTCAAAGCAACAGTTTTTGATGATGAACACTTACAGGTCCACGGATTCAAAGTCATTCTAAGCATCTTCTACTTTAGCACAGGAACCCACAAACGATAAAACTGGGGCTCAGTAAAGTCTTTTCCAAAGGTCACAGAGCTAGGATGTACCACTGTCCCACAGGCCATCATAGCGTTACTGAAACCCCTCCCCCGGGAATGAGCACACTCATTGATTGGTTTAATATTTTATTTTCTAAGTTCAGGTGACATGCTTTGACACAGAAAAATGTTAAGTTGTAAAATGGTTTCTTTTTATGTTTGACCTTGACCCCAAACAATGAAACAAAAGTAAATCCGTCAAGTGAAAAAGAAACATTAGACTTGAAAGTACCTATAGGGCATTTTTCTTCTGTTTTTTTTTTTCTTCATTAGAAAACTAACTAAAAGTCACTGAAAGCTCTGGCATATATATAAGTCTGGTAAATACTGGATATAAACATTTAATATGAGCTCATTCCAGCCTTGGTTCAAAATCACTATAAAGATTCTGAGATCCCCAAATTAGAGGACTATGAAATCATAAATCAGATTCTTCACTTTACGTACTGAAATGTTATCGACCTTTCAAGTGCCAAAGATGTGAATGACCTATGAAGAGATGCCTTGTTCTACCGACATCATAAATTTATCGTAGCCCATGCCAAAGTCTACACTTAACAGTACTTCAACTGTAAAATGCTAATTTAAATCCACAATTCAATGATTTTCCTAAGATATGACAGCATAATGTTGAAATCATTGATGCCAGTCTCTAACATAAGAGATTGCCTGTAGTTTTGAATGACTACATGGCTTCCTCTCGTTGTAAGAATGTATAAGCCATCTTTGAGTTAGAAGAAAGAATGAAAAGAAAACACGTCCCCTATTATCCTGCTTATTTAACATATCTTTTCTGAATCTCAATCATAGTTTATAAATGAACTTTGAAACTCTATTTTGGTTTCTATACAATGCCATGAAAATTCTGATTATATGATAATATTCAAGGAAATCTTTAATAATTTTGTTTACACTCAAAGTTAGCTATTATATAATGCATTTCATATGCATTTTAGTAAGAATTGTATTACCTTGTCCTATTGTATACGATCCAATGTTTATAGTATATGCATTTCTTTCAAACAGATTTAAAATGCAGAAATAATTTTACAGAGACAATGTTTGTTAGACAACTGTGCTACAAGAGTAAAGCTCATGATGAGACAAAACACTAGGCTATTGAAAATAGGGAATTTAACAAATTGTATATAAGTTTTCACTCAAATTCTTCAAATACTTATTGAGGACCTTTTGTATTCCTTATGCAGTAGTGAACAAAATAGCAATAGGTTATATCCTCATGGAGTTTACAATCAAGGTAATAATCTAAAACTATTACTAAAAAACACATGGGGTAATTTAACATTTTTGTAGAGTAGCTTCTGATATTTCAAAAAAAATGTTGGTTTATTTAAACTTATCCCACTTGGTAATTTCAGTGATTTTTATTTTTTTAATTCACAGAGAGAGATTGATAATTTTTGAGTCAAAAAAAATGAATGGTTAAATGAGTATTTCACAAGTAATCAAATAAAACATAATGTAAACATTCTCCTGAAATGTAAGCTTTGATATATATTGTCCATAACACTAGTAGCTACACATAAATGGTAGGTGTCGACTGTTGGAAATTCAAGAAATTGAAAGCACATTGAGTTAGCATTGCCTATCGTAAGTCCCGAGTTAGAAATTAACTGGCCTGTATTTCCAGTCTTGTCAGAATTTACATTGGATGGTTTGTTCAAATTAAGGCAGTCAGTAATTCACGTACAAATCAATTCTACAAGCATTTATTATGCACCTCCCCTGTTTAAAAAGCAAACAAAGAGCACTCCTAGATGCCATGGGATATAGGCAGATGAATGCGTAAAACCTAAAATACAGTAAATGCTCAACAAATCTAATGATTTTAAGGAATGGTCTAGTAGGCTAAAATACCATGTAGAATGCACTGAAGATTAAGTCACTGAGAAGCTGATCACAAAAATAACCAACAGCACATACAACACATTCTGATACTAGTTAGGTAACAAATTTAGCCTACTCTGTTTGTTTGGGTTGTTTCGTTTTGTTTTTGAGAAAAGTGGAGGGTATGCCTGTAACAATTACTTGTGACAGGCAAGGAGAAAACTGCACTTGCACATTTTTCCCCTTTAAATATTATGCCTCACCATTTAACATCTAAACAAGAGATAAGCGATGTCCACAAGTTCCTGAAAACTGTGATTCCTACAAGCTATCCTTCATTTTCTGAGCTGGAGTAGGGCTTAGAAAGCAAATTAAATTAGGTCAAAAAGGCCCTCCTGACTCAAATTCACCTCTGCAATGCTGTCCCCATTTCTCAATTTTCAGGATGATTAGACAAGGAAGAATCAATGGGAATCTCTAATCTTTGGCTAGAAATGAGAACACTGAGAGCTCTCGAGATGTTTCCCATAAGTCACACAACCATTAACACCAGTCCTGGGCTTAGAACAATATCCTGTAAGTCTATAACCACTACATTTCCATAGTATTCTGAGATTTGCAGCATGTTTTATAAAGGGGGGGTCTTGCTTTATACACATATAAGGAAAATCCCTCTTACAATGGAATGGCTGCACAGGAATACTGTTCCTAATTAAGCCATCTTTTGCTCTCTTCTTCATTGTTTAGCAAAAGACTATACATTTCTTTCTCTGATAACCTCAGATATCCCTTATCAGTCAAAACAGTTGGTTTACAAGCACATCACCACAATATTAAAAATTCTCCCCAAGTACTTTGTGTTTCCTCACCTCTTTAGTTAATTCTTATGCTAGCAGGGGCCCTATCCCATCTCCTGTGATGAAAGAGTGATTATACAGATTAGCTATACTTCATCTCTTCACATACACAAATTTCTACTTTTAGTACCCCTGTTCACTTTGCATTTTCTTTTAACCTTTATTGGATAAACAGAAGTGGGTCTGTTGAAGTTAGAAAGTAATGGTTGCTAGCTTAAACAGATAAATGATTTCTTTCAGGGTTTAGGGTGGTTTGTAGACTTGCATGGAATACATGTGCATTAGGCTTAGATGGGGGTCTAACTAGTTGATGATAAATATAAATGTGATGCCAGAAGAATGCATACTAAGCCTGCTGCCCTGGCCATGTTCTTTTTTTCTGCAGTGCTACTGGACACTCAATTTGGCTACCTTACTGCGAATAACTTGTGAATCCCCTGCACACATCAAGATGTAAATTTCACATCTAATGGGCCTCGCCTAGGGATCTTTGAGGCCAGCACAGAAAGGGGAGATGAAATACTTGCCATCTCCTTTTGCAAAGAAGTCAGTGGGACATTCCTTCATGCCTCTCTTGGAAACTCCAGCCACCCGTAACAGAATGAAAATTCACTAGCCAGGAGCAAAACATGGCCAAATACATAAGACGGGGGCAGGAGGCAAACCTACGACTCTTGGAGGATAATTTCCCGTCTCAATAGACCATTATACCAAATTAGTGCTAAGATACATAAGCTATGGGGGCTACAGTGGACTCATGACTCACCAAGCATCCCAAAATTTCTTACAAAAGAGGTGTGTCAAGTTTAAGGGCAGTGCACGCAGGGATCAAGAGGGCAGACTGCACAGGCATGAGCACTGCTTCTGCCACTTACTAGCTGGGAGACTCTGAGCAAATTAGTTAAGTTTCCAGTATTGCAAATTAGTTAAGTTTCCAGTATTTCAGTCTTCTTATCTGAAAATAGTACTTAACCAACACGTCGACGTTGTGGTGATTTCATGCTAAGTTCTGAATCACAAAATAAATTTTGCAATCACAAGTAGTCACTCAATTGAAGAGGTTTCCCCTCTTAGGAACCTAAATTAATGGGAATTTTCTGATGTACAGATAGAGACCCTTCATTCCTAAGTCAACAGAAAACAACCATAGCTCAATTATTTGACACCACGTCAAAAGACTCAGTGTATTTTCTCGTGTCCTGACTTAGCTTAATTCATATGCAGTTTTCTGAAAATGGGAACTGTCTTGTATGTCTGCAGAACACCTCTATGACTAGTCATCAATCCTAGTGACATCTAAACTGGAACCCTACCCTCCCTCTACATTACACTCCACTAAATAAAGCCAATGAAACTAAGGAAATTAAAAGCAAAAACTGTTTTTTCAAAAGAAGTGTTGTGAAATGAGTCTTGTATATATAGGTCTTTAGAAAGCATTTGTTGGCTGCCTTCTCATCTTCCAGTCTCTACCACTTTCACCTGCAGCACCCAGACTTCCCCTTAGCAAATGTCCTCAATCTCATCCCTAGCTTTTCCATCCCCTATTTCAGGAGTCCACGTGCTTCTGAGAGGTAGTTAATCCACAATCGAAGCAGCAGAGTTTAGTTCAGGGATGAGAGGATACAGTCCAGATCAGACAAAAAAAAAAAAAAAAAAAAAAACTATAAGCACACATTTTCTGAGGTTTCCAGGGAAGCAGCTTCCCTTCTTTTTTTTTTAGGGGAAACACCAGAAGCAATGCCTTCTCTCCTTCTGGGCTTCATGATGTGAAGTTCAGAAATGTGGCAACCACGTGGAAAGAGGACCTGGGCATTGAGTAGACATATAGAGTGGAGTGCAGCCTAGAGAACTACAGAAAAACAAAGCCAAATTCTGGATGGCATCATGAACCGTGAGATCAAGCTGTGCCTCACGTCAGCAAAATCGGATTTTGCTGTTATATAAGCCAATAATTTACTTTTAAGCCAATTGGGGTTACGTGTTTTGCTACTTGCAACTGAAAGATTCCTTATTCAAGAGCAAACTAGAAAATTATTAGAAAATATATTCTTATCCATAAGAAAAAATAATGGATATTTTATTAACAACAACAACAAAATTCTGGGCCAATGCATTTATCCGAGAAAATGATCAGAGGTCAAATCAGAAGGAATCGTGTAAGTTGAGATCTGGCCCAGAAACAACATGATTGGTGGTATCAACAAATAATTTTCAAGCATCAACACATGTTTTCACATATGACTACTCGTCCTCCTTTTGTACTGTGAAAAAATCAGTCAGATTAAAAACATCTTAGGTTAGATTTTTTTCACTAGTATAGGGGGTGGGGGGGGGAAATGCCTTCCAAAACGCTTGCAGTTGACTTTTACACTTTAACTCTGATTGCAGTGTGGGCGTCTTTCAATGACTTAAATCAAGAGAAGTCAAGCTTAAAACACCCCAGAGCTGTGCAAAGAAATTACGATGTCAAAATATATCCTTCAGCAAAAGCTAATGCAGAGAGATTTTAGTGTGCCATCATGTGTACACTCATTCCAGGAATATGAAAAGGGGGGAAGAAACACAGTATTTAGGGTTAAATATTTAGAACATAGGGTCTAACTTTCAAAATATTACCTGCTTTTCTTAATTCTTCAATTACAAAATGCAATATGTAAAGCACAAAAAGATTCGAAGAAATAACGTAAAATATATATACAAAACATTATATTAGAGGACTCAGTATAGATTAGTTCATTCCCAAAAGATAGAGGTAATGAATTCTAATTTAGATCCTGCCATGCGATGAGCTCAATGAACTCAGGTAATACACAGGCACCTTTTGACTTTCCATTACCTCACACATCTTTAAATAAAGCTATTGAGTGACATATCACTCAAACATGAAAAATAACTAATACTTGAATGCTTTATATTTATGAAAATTATGAAAATGCTTAATAACCTAATTATAGGAGTTCACTGATTTTTTTTATTTACTAAACTTTTATTTCTCAAAGAAAATTGGAAAATGTTGGTGTAAGAAAAAAGAGCATGGGGCGGGGGCACGGTGGCTCAGCAGGCAGAGTTCTCACCTGCCATGCTGGAGACTCGGGTTCGATTCCCAGTGCCTGCCCATGCAAAAAAAAAAAAGAAAAGAAAAGAAAAGGAAAAAGGGCATGCTAAATATAGAGTATGTTGCAAATTTGCTTACTCTTTTTTTGCTCTTTCTTTTTGGTTATTTCTTCTTGATCTCCACAGCATGGAAAATTACGGTGGAAATACCCATAATGGAGAGAGGAGAGTGTGAGTATGCATATTTGGTGGTGGTGGGGGGGGTATTGTATAGGTGAACCAAGGCGATGTCAGTTTGCAGGTGGCTGGGTAGTAAAAGGTGTGCTGATAAATAAATGTCCATATGTATATCATCAGAGGCTGGAAAAGAAATATTTTTCCCCAGAAGCTGAAAATGCTACTCTAGATATCTATAAACAGAATATTCTATTCACAAAAACCTGTTAAATTTGTGGGGATGGGGGATGGACAGGTCAACAGGTTTCCTCGATACTGAGCTAGCAGTTTTGCTAAATTCTCTTTATAAAAAAAGAGAAGCAATAATACAATTTTAACATCTCTGTGCAAACATATAGACATAAATATTTTCTATTCTTTATATGGGCTAAGATTATATATCCGTGTATGTGCCTGTTTATGTTTAAACTTGTACTAACTGTACTGACACTAATCAATTGTTTAGTTCAACACAAAATTCTATTTAAACATCCTATTATTGATCTACAGATCACTAATTAACATGGATGAGAACCTGTATGTAATTTGTAACTATGTATTTGCCAAAAAATACATTGTTATTTTACACCTGCATTGCATTTCCTTTTTTTTCTTCTAAGCTAATACTCGGTAACATTAGATATCTCTACAGAAAAGCCTTCTTTGAGAAAGTTGGAAAAATAATAGGTTAAAACTACTTAAAAGGGGGCAGTGCAAAGGTGGCTCAGTGGCAGAGTTCTCGCCTGCCATGCCAGAGACCAGCGGGTTTGATTCCCGGTGCCTGTCCATGCAAACAACAAACAGACAAACAAAACCTACTTAGAGGAATTTAAATACTATGGCTATTTAAGACCTATGAGTCTTAATATAGCACAAATCTGCTTTACATAATCTGGAATCAACTGGAAACTGTTCATCACAAAGTCAAGAAACACCCAGAGTCAGGCAAGTGGTAAGTCATTGTCATTCTAACTGTTTTCACTTTCTAACTGTTGCCTATTTGGGCAGCACATTGACTTTGCTATTGAAAAGCAAGCTATTAAACCCAAATGTCTGATCAGATCTGCACTGCTTCAAATTTTAGCAAGTATTCCTGACTATCTTCCTGATATATTCATTTTGATTTTAAGTAGATTAATCAAAAGCATAGAAGAGTAAATTAGGTTAAATATAGTAGTTGTAGGATGCCTACCAATTTGTACAAGTATTTTATATTTAGTTCAGAACTTATTTTGTATTTCATTGTGAGTGCATGACCATATTCTAATTTAAGGGGCTGATTTAGTTTAGTTTTTCGTGTTTGTTTGTTTGTATTGGTATCATGGGTTTTCATAGCATGCTTACTTTCCCTCATGCCCTAGGCCAACTGTTTGTTTGTTTTAATTTTCCCTTGCAATTCTGTTAAGTTGCAACTTTGCATATATTTTGATTTAAAAATACTCATCTGGGCAATGAAATTGCAATTCCATTTTAAGGGGAGGCATTTGCTTTTTACATGTAGTGCTTAACTGAAATTGTTGATGTTGTTCAATCAAATGTTCAATCAAATCAAACGTTGATTTCAGTTTCATTTGAAAAATGAAAGGCAAAATCAAATATAGAAATGACAATAGTTATGTTCTTCCAATGATTCATTTGATTTTTTTGCCGGAGCAGCAGTAGATACTCTCTCCCTCGTTGACCCTTCCCGATTACTTTCCAAGTTGCTCTGTCTAATTTTTTTTTCTAGAGTTATCCTATTGATGGAAACAAATCATAAGTTAATACCATAATCAGACTTTCTTTCTTTTAGGTATCCAATCAGCTATACTTTTTGAGATAATGATTTCCAACTAAGTACGTACTATTTTTTTTCCTCTTTTCTCCAATTAAAGAAGAAACAAGAGTCCAAGGTTTCGAGTTTTTTTTTCCCTGACTCTGTAATATTCATTTTCATGGCAAATCAATGCATTGAGTTTGAAGGTCTTTATGCATTCACATAACAAAGCCTTCCCTCTCCATGAAACCGGATACTAAATCAGTAAAGACAACTCATGCAGAACAAGGAAAACCTGTTGGAACTGATGCAGATTTTTAAAAAACATTCCTTTTGTTATGGGAAAGTCTGTTCCCTGCATGTACCTGGGTTAGCAGGTGAGCTAACTCTAGAACTCAGATATTCTAAGGTGTATTCATAATGAGGCATCGCACCACTAAAACACTGGACCCACTTTAGGGTAAAAACTATGAATTTACATTCACTGTCGATTATCCTCCCTTTAATGGTGTTATCCTTTCCTTTCCTTTTTTTTTTTTTTTTAAATTGCTGCATTCTTCCAAGTCAAGGAGTTTGTCCTTTTAGAAATCAAACTAAACACCTTGTATTGAAGGGTATTTGCAAAAATGTTATCTAAAATCTTTAAATTCTGAAAATTATTTTTCAAAATCACAGTTGCTATTATTACCACCCTAGGAGCAACTCATGTGATTAATTCCCCAGGAGAGGCTGATGCCAACGATAGTAAAACTGGATATTTTATGAACCTATATGAACTTTTAATAGAAAAATCTATAAGATGGACATTAAAAAGTACTTTGCAAGTGCCTTATTAGTCATTTGTTTTCTATGGCAGGTCACAAGGTAATATAGCAAAAAAAAAATAGATACAGAACATAGAACAGGAGAAAGTTGGCAATTTATTAACAACTCCATTAAAATAAGTGAGCTCATAGCCTAGCAAAATTCAAGAATCAATACATGTTTAATATTAAGCACTTAGCATTTTGGAAATGAATGTACATTTCTGAACATTGGAGGAATATTAGTGACCATCCTTGAAATATGATTCTGAACCACTGGGTTCATTTCATGAAAGGCTCAAATAAATTTCCCACAAGTTAAAGATGAATCCAAGTTAAAATTAATATTGACACTTCCCCAAGTGTAAGAACTGTGTCATCTATAATCAGGGGAATTAATTTGTAAAATAATATTTATCCAGGATGAATTCTAATATCAATTTTTTTTTTATTTTCTAATGCTTACTGAAGAGCATATTTTGTCATTGATGGAAATTCAAGGCTAGCAAAACCTGTCATGGATATAATGATTGGCAAAAATAACTTCCACTTTGCAGGCGCACACATACATAGAAACTAAAATTGATTTCCCACCTCCCCCAAATCCAATCTCAATCTTTTCATGAAAACATTGTCTCTTCTTTACAGGGGATCTCACTTATTGCTTCAAAGATTCCCATTATTAATATTCAGTCATTGAACAAGGAAACAGAGTACCGGATTGGGGGACAGTTTCCTGGGTGCTCTCCCATGCCCCACTCCCGGTCACCTTCAGGGAACCCTGCAAAGCTGCCTGACTCTTCATCCATGCAACCAGAGTGGTTTTAACAAGCACATTTATCAGGTTTAGTACTAAATTCTTTACACATATTGTACTAAATCCTCCCCTTTGCACTACCTGTCACAGCCCCCCTAAACCCCCCAAAACACCGCTATTCATCAGAAAGTATGAATATCATTCTATAGATAAGAACACTCAGGCTCAAGAGAGTTTAAAAATCTGTCCTAGACAACAAAGCTGGAAGTGAGGGGAGATCCGATTTAAAAAGGGATGTTATGAACTACAAAATGCTAAAATCATCCTTCAGAACATCTCCATTTTTTTCAACAATCGGAACTTCATCTCTACAGGCAAGTTTTACTCCCTTCTTGGGTAAATAAACCTCCCCTTCTACTTCTTAATATCTTAAACCCCTATTCGCCTCATCAGTGGGGATATACTCTCCCTTTCTATTCCTCTCTGTTTATTTTAAAAAGCACTAAAATAGAAACATTTTCAAAAGCCTTTGCATTTCCGTTTCTTTCTAAAGGCAAGCAAATGATTTTCTCTCGCAGTATAAAGATTTGCTATTAATGTGTGAAATAGGTTCATCAAAACAGGGCAATGCCTTCCCATATCTGAATATCCAGAATACGTTTGTGTATATATATGTGTGTGTGTATTAATATCATTTATTATAAAAGAAATGCCGCACGCAATTGGCAATGTTTACTAAAGACGTCTTCTCTCACTGCTTTAAATACTTTTATGCCTGTAGTTTGTGTGTAGTGCTGCTGTCACCTGACAAGGGAGAATGTTTAAAACCCCAGTTTGAACTGTCCAGGAGAAATTAATGAGCTGACATATAATGGAGATAGTGTTTCCTCGGTGAGAGAAATTGTCTCAATTAGAAGGCATAGAAGCTGTAATAATCGCACAGGTATTTCCTCTAAATGGAATGAAACAGATACAATAATTCCAGTGCTAAGTTAAGTTAAAGGTAACTCTCAAGTTCAGGAATTTATCCCTCGTTTATAGCATTTTCAAAGCCCCTCCATTTTATACAGTATTGCCATCACTAGGTCAAATCATGGAGATGCCAGAATTTCAATTTCCCAAAGAGACTGACACTTTCGGGCCTTCTCCACAATTTTAGAGGCAATTCAATCTATTTTGATTTAAAATTGATTAACATCTTTGGAAATAATGTGTAGCGAATTGCTGAGCTAATCAAGGTAAATGGAGCCATGCATAAAACATTCAAGAATGTTATTCAATCACAAAATAATCCACATTTCCAAGCTCCAAATCAACAAATTAAAGCTGCCCTTTGAGAAGCCTAATTTCTTTGGCTCATCAGTATTGGTGTGTACATTTATATAGTTATCAAATACTAACAACATGCTCCCGAAATAGGAAACAGCCTGTGCCCTCAGCATTTGGGTATGCTAATTAGGCAAAGGCCCCACAGGAGAAAAATATAATGAAAATACAATCAACAAGTTCATTTATTTTGCCCAGTCAGATTCCAAATGACAAAGAACTTGGTAACTACGCAAAATGATTAAGGTAAAGCCTGCATTAATGATCACCAGCAAAATAGTTCTGCGTATACAGTAGGGGGGTAACAGAGAAAATAGGGGTTGAATATAATTTCATTGGTACTGACCCTAAATTATTTTTTGATTTGGAACTTTTGTGTAGTACGCTTGCTAAAGGGATATGAAATGAGAAACTAAGATAAACGCAATGGTTTAGGTTATAATTTTATTATTTATCTTTTTGTTTTAAAGCAACTTTAGGGAATGTCCTTCGATCAGCATACCTCAGCATAATCTCCATTATATGAAGTGGGAGAAAAGGATGGCAGACATTAATATCGGGAACACACTAAGACTGCACCTATAATTGGTTGCTTCTAAAGACTGTCTGGCCCTAAATCCACACGGAACTCTGAAAGACCACAACAAGGGAAGACACATTTAGAGAGACGGGACAGGGAAAGGGACCTGCTCTTACCCTCTAGTCCCCAGGCCCCATGAGCTGGGGCAGGGGAGCGTCCTTCTCACAGCGATTCCAGGCCAGGGGACCTACCTGTACACAGCTTAGAGCTCAACTCGGCACAGATTCATTCAGCAGCACCACAAAGGGACAGCTCCACTTTTTATTTTGCCATCGGTCATATCAGGGGCTGCCGTCGCCTTAGTTTGCACCTGAAACAAAAAGTCCCTATTTCTTCCTTTAGCAGCTTCCAAGTTGAAAGGTGTATCAAATGGGAACACAACGTCGCAGTTGAAACATTTATTTTCTCCAGAAAACAATCTACAGGCAGTGGAACTGACAATATTTTTTAGTACTGCTTGAGGGCAAGTCAAGGACAGATTAAAAAAAGACCTGAGGTATGTAGGATTTCTGTTTTACTTTTTTAACTCTAGTTAAAAGACACTTTTAAATGTAAAGCATCTCCTCTAACAGTCGATAGTTTTATTTTTAAAAATAAACTTTGATATGCAAGTCTGTTTTATTTAAGACATGGGCCATTATCGTTCCACACAACAGTGCATGCCAAACACTCTTCCTGGATTATTAAAATGATGAGATCAAAGATTTTTCAAAGCCATCAGACATGAAGAAAAGATGGGGGGGCAAGAAATAATTGCTGAAGACTTTAATGGCACAGAAAATGCATTTAAATTTACATCAATAACACTTGTCCTCTGCCATCACATTAAAAATTATTTGATCCCTTCATGCTATAGAATTAGAATCATTACATTAACAAGTAAATGCAGAAAATAAGGATAGTTAAAGAAATAGCAGGTCTTTTAAGCCAAGAACACAGGCTGCAAGCAGGCCTTCTTGAGCACGGAAATAAGAGTATACTACAATCTTGAGTGTCCCCCCAAAAGGTGATATTTATGACAGCTGTGTTCAATATATGACAGTGTGTAATCTTCTCTGTAAAGAGGAATAAAATGCCCATTTAGTGGAGATGAATTATCTTTGAAGCTATTCAGCGCCACTGAAAGAATATATGTCCTGTTTTCCCCTGATGTCATAGAGACTTGAACAAGTTATAAACGCCCCAGAATAGGCTCTTCTCAAGGGCACAGGCAAGACAATGCTGAAGACAGTCTTAGGTCTCTTGGTAGCTTCACTGCTGGTCAAGGGCCCCCCCTTAAAGCAGGTACTCAATAGCACTTACTGAGTTAATGATTAAATGAACAACCTTGTAAATCAGGTGAAGTCATGAAAGTACAACAATCAGTCACCGGAAAATACATCATAGAATCATTTAACCTAGGAATTGCAGGAGTCTTACAGGAGAGCTCAGTATAGTCACATTTCATTTAAGAATACCTTCCATATCTTGAAACCCTAGTCATCTAGGTTAAATATCCAGCTTTAAATATCTCAGTGATTGAAGATCTCACACACAACACCCCATACCATTTTCATTCATTGCTATGTTGAGTCACAAATCACTCCCTTGCAGCTTGCTTACTAGTTCTGTCCTTTGTATAACAAATAACAAGTAAACTGCTTTTCATTCTGACCACACTTCAAAATGTTTAAGACTACTACAATCGTCCCACTCTTCTGTGGTTAACTATTCTCTATCTTATTATTTTCCGGTCTTTTATGATTTCTGAACATTTGCCAAAGGTATTCTCTAGATTTCTGATCACCTTCTACAAATGGGGAACTGAAAAATAAAATTAAAATGCAATTTTTAGTTTGCTTTAAAGGTTTTCTTGTCCTCCTTGGTTTTCAGCAATTTCATTGTGATGCACATCTTTTATTTTCTTTGCATTTCACTGGGTTCTTAGAACTTTGAACGTGTGGCTTAATATTCAGTTATTGAAAATCTACAGCCAGTTCAAACATCGATTCTGTCCCATTCTCTTGCTTCCTGTGTTCTAGAACTCTAAATTGCACATGTATTTTAGAATGTTTTACCATTTCACACATTTTTTATGCTCTTCTGCATTTTCCAGCCTTTTCCTTGTCTGTGCTTTAATTTGATTTATCTAGTCATCTTTCTTCCAGTTCATTAACCCTCTCTTCTGACATGTCAAGTCGGTTGTTAACCCATCCAGCTAATTTATAATGTTCAGCATTGCATTTTTCAGGTTCTGGTCCTCTAGGAAAATTCACCATCTTCTCCTCTACTTTCTTGAATATCTTAATCATGAGTATTTAGAGGTTACTACCTGATAACTCCAATATCTGAATCATCTCTCGAGTCTCACCCTGTTTCATAGTTTTTTTCTCTTCATTTTTGGTCATCTGTGCCTTTTTCTCTGTAGACCAGGTAATTTTAAACGAATACTAGATCTCAGGTATGGAATACTGCAGAGACTCTGGCTGATGTTACTTTTCTCCAAAAGAGATTTCATTTTATCCTGACAGGCAAGCAGACTACTAGCACAGTCAATGAAAGCTGAGTTTTGGACTTTGTTAGGACTGGCCTTCTTTTCCAGAATCCCTTTATTCCTGGGGCAGGATACTGCTGGAATCAACACTGAAAGGCTGTAGAATTTACAAGGGCCCTTCTACTTTCATGAGCCCTCAACTCTAAATTCTCTCTCCATCAGACTTCTGATACCTTTGCTCAGTTCGCTGGTCTCCTGGGAACAGTTTTTGACTTGATGTTTTAGAGTCTCACACTGCATATGTGTAGCTTGAGAAATGGTAAATGCTTTCAGAGGAAATCACGCATCATTTCTGGTTCACTTCTCTGAGAGTTCTTCCTTGCCCTCAAGTCTGGTCTGTTTGGCAGCTCTGCACATTCTTTCTCCTCAGCCTGACAAGCCTATTGTAGCCTCTGGCTCCCACTTTCTCCTCAGTCTCTCTTCCATTTTCGGCAAACTGACAAATTCCCAAGAGGAAAAAGTAGAGCAATTTGGGGGATCACCATTGTGGTCTCCTCTGTCTAGAATTCAGAGAATTCTGGGTTATTACCTTGCACTGCAAGACTTTAAGATGTTTGTCAAAGAACAAAGATGTTATTACAGTTCAGAAACATTCACTGAATATTTCCTAAACCCTAAACACTGCACTAAACAATCTACAAAGATAATTAAGATAAGGTCTCTACCATTTCCTTCATTTAACTCAGAGTAAGGTTAAGTGTGTGAATGAACAGTGCAAGAGTCAAGGAAAACACTGAGTCTTGGAAGAGTCACTAGATTTTCATTATTCTAATTGTAAATATTTTTTTTACTCCTTTTATAAAGATAAATCCTACTCATAGTAAACACAAATCAGAAAATAAATAAAACTAAAAATTAGTTCTTGATCCCCACCAAGAGATGGCCAATGTTTTGCTGTCTGACTTTAAGACTTTCATGAATGGACAGATGGATGGAAGGAAGGAATGAATGACTGGCTGAAGGAAGGGAGGGAGGGCAGAAGAGAATAAAAAGACCACCATCGGTATGTCTGTTGCGTTAAAAACCTTGCAAAGGTTTATCCATGAACAATGTGTTCATAAGAAAAGCAGTGAGCTGAAAACTGATGGAATGACAAAAACCAAAGTATAAAACAGAGCTGAAGAAATGAAACTGTGAAGTCTCTCTGAACAAGAAGACAGTTTCAAGGAGAAAGATGCAAGTAGAAGTCTTGAGGGCTTTTCAAAGAGGTCTTACAAATACCCTCTGCATTTGACCTTCATCATTGTAGCACTGGTGGCTTTAACAGAAACACTTTCAGTGGAGTAGTGGTGGCAAAAGGCAAACTGCAGAGCCAGGAAGAGGAAATGCAAAAGAAGAAATCGAAGACATGGACTATTGATTATCCTCTGGAATAATTTGAACATGTGAGAAAGGAAAGAGATAAAGCAAAGGATAAAAGTCAGAGTTCATTAGTTTTAATTCTAGGGAGACTCAAGCATGTTTGGAAATAACAAAGGACAAGAAATCAATCAGCAGGCAGAAACTGGAAATGCAGGCAAGAGAGCGTGAGGTTAAGACAGTAAGATCCCTTCCCTGGATGTGGTAATAGAGAAGAGAATTATCCCTGCCCGTTTTTGTGTCCGCATTTCAGAGCAGATAGACATTAAACTTGAGGTCAACTAAAACACCACACTGTTTTCATAAGAACTGCTGCCTGGTCAGGCCTTTTCTCCTCTGTTTCTGCCTAATTAGACTAGGCTTCCTCACACGTTAGCCAGGCACAGTCTTGTTCAGCCCCATCTCTGCTATTTCCGTGCTTCCATACAGCACATATTTAGTCAGGGCTTATTACAGGCAAGGCATGACGCTTAGCCTGCAGAACTCAGCAGTGCATACAGAAGACCCAGCGCTTGCCCCGCCAGTGTAGACGCCAGCTATTCAGGTATTCCTGTTTCTCCCACCAACTGTCAGGCACATCGATGGGAGTCCAAAAAGACATTCAAAAAAATGGTCTTTGGTTAGTGGCTCTGGAAACTTTTGGTAACTTTCCATCTTTCAATTAAAGAAGGGAGGTCAAGCATTCTTTTCGGATTGCCAGAGAATAGGATTTTAACAGGTTTTCAGATAATAAGGCTACAAGATAAAAATTCACTAAAGTTAAATATAAATGACGCTAGCAAAAATAGTTAAAATAAATTTATTTTAAAGTTTCATTTGACAAGAGTATTTTATGACCTGTATCATAAAAATTATCAATTAGGTTATTATTTGTTTTCTCCAGAATGTATTGGTGTGTAGACAAATTGACCAAATCAAAGAATTCTCTTCTAATTTTACACAGCCTACAGTGAAAGCCCCTTTCACATATAATTGTGAAAGTCCTGACTAAGGAGCAACTTGTACAGCAATCCATCTATTGAAATAGAAAGAACAATCTACCTAACCACCAACTCTGGGATAGAAGATACATTCCAAGAAACCATTTAGACCTTCTGGGAAAGGGCAGATTCCATTATCTCCTACGGTATTAATGAGGAATCTTTTAATGAATTTTTCATACTAAACTAGACAAGCAGTACAGCTCACTGCTGCATAACCCTAGTGAGTCCCTTTTTGGATAATCATGCTGGAAAATCTACAAATCAGGGATCCATGTTAACTCCACCCTTCCTTAAAATGTCTAATGTGAACAGATGTTATTTGAGGGTCGGATGCACTAAACACTACGTGGGGAAAGCGTTTTTCATGGAGCAGATAGCATCAGGCAGTAAGAAGGAAAAGAGGATGGCACACACAAATGCCAGTGCACAGGCTTCCTGAGAACAGGGTCTCCCAGCATATAGATGCACATTAAGGATTTCTGAAACATTAATGCTAATGAAGGTTAAATAAGTGAACTCAAAGAAGTTTGCTCAGGCTGAAGTTTAAGATTAGGCTTAAGGACAAATAAAATATTTTAATTTTTTTTTTTTTTTGTCTTTTGCATTCACTTGCACTGGTTGAATAAAGAGAGGTACCTTGCTTTTGGGAGCCCAGAAGGGATTCCTTCCACACTTTAAAAAATACCAAAAGGGTCATTAATCCATACAAATATTTATCCTATGACTTCTTGAAGACGTCAGACATATTTCTTGCCCTAGTTTATTTCTTTTATTACTCAATTTGATAAAAGACTTTTATCTATAGATGTACTTAATGAAGTCTTACAACCTGAAAGAGTTCTTGTTTTCTTACTATAGACACAACTTCTATTTTTTGTAAAGGTAAAATGGAAACATTTTCCTTTTTCCATATTAAAGTGACCTTTAACATAGTGCTCTACTCCAAGAAAGCTGAGCTCCTGACCTGTCTGAATTCTTTTCTTTCCTGTAAGATATTGAGAATGGCTAACTCGACTATACGTGAACAGACAGTGCTTGGCGGACAGGGCAAGTCTACGTGATTGACTAAACGTTGTGCATATTAAGGCTGGGGACTTTCTTTTCTATTTGGGAATCTTGTCTTTCAAATAAATTGCACAGTTGCACAAAAGTTGCATGGCATTTATGGGAATGACAATTATATGATCCCAAGCGTTTTCCATCATTCTTGGTAGCCAAAGGAGCTGCATCAAATTTTCATTAATTTGAAATTGTGCTTCTTGGAAACATGAGGGAGATGCAGTCAAAATGGCAGGTAAAAGTAAAACAAACACTAGTTTTCTTTTAGTATGCAACACTGTCCAAATTATAAATTAATTAAGCTCATGATATCTATGTTCCACTCTGTCTGTAGGACTAAAATTAATTTTCCAAAACAGGGTAAAAAACAAACAAGCAGTAAATTAACATTACCCCCAGGTAGGACATAGCACATTTTGGAACTTGGTACCACTCCTGTAAAATATAAGTGTGATCACACTCCAAATGAGGACACGAGGTGCACAATCACAAAATGTGCATGTGTCCTTTAAATGTCAATAGTAACAAAGCTCCATATTGAAAGGTAAAGGGAAGCATTTGAACTATTTGGGGCAACCATTGGACAAACACAATAATACCAGATGTCTTCTTGACCTGTCTGAGCTCAGTTCCTTGGCTGTAAAATGTAGAAATAACACTACCACCTTATAGAACTGTTACGAGGATTATATGAATTAATAGGTGAAAGCTTTTACAACAGAACTGGAAGCACAGGACACTTATTATTGTTGTCATTCTAAACTACAGCAATATATTTTCATCTTCCTTATCAGGGGAAGTTGTTCTTTAAAGGTACAGTATATTGGTAAATCTTGTCAAATTTTTATAGTAACACTGAATGCATTTAAGCTTTGAAATTAAGGAAATAATTGTCTCCTGTTTATGTTACTTATCTCTATCTCAGTAAAAGCTAACTCTGTTTGATATTCAGTACCCAAGAACCAGGGAAATATCGGCATTTATATTCAGAAGTCTGCAAACTCAGAGGAAAAAAGATCTAATGAAGACAAAGTTCAGCAAACATATTACCATGATCAAAACAATCATAGAAAATTAACTACCTTAAAGTTTATTCAATAGAAACAACCATTTCCAGAGTTTCTCATATATGGGGCGGCTGGTTGCAAAGCTGCCTAGTCTTTTGCAAAATGTGATGCTTAGAATTACAAAGTGTCAGAAGAAAAGGTATAGGATAATATAATTGCATATCAGACAACAGTTTTTGCCTTCCACATACTTATGATTGATTACCAAATCCCAAGGCAGAATAGGATTTCCAGTTATCCTAAAGTTAATTACTATATAAGTTGTTTGTATTACAGAAACATATTCAATCAATTTCTTTTACTTGGTATTATAAATGCAGGAAATGAAAACCGCCTTCCTTGGACTTTATAACCTTGACAGTTCCTGGCCTGCTTTACCTCCTGTCTCTTAGTTTTTATTGCCCTCATGACTGTCTCATCCTCCAATTTTAACTTAAGAGTTGGAACTCTTAACTCCCTTTTATTTCACTCTGTTTATTTTTTATGAGTCCATCTTTAATGGGCTTAATTATAATCCTTATTTGTACCCATACTGCTATATTCCAAGCCTGTATTTCCAGGGTCTTATACAGCTAATCTACTTAAGTACATACCATTATGACCTATTCATCTCCTTGCAACTCCCCATTAAAAATAACCAGTGCCTGCCAATAGTATGACCTCTTCTACTTTCCTATTATTGAGCGCTCTCTCTCACTATTTATACCTCTGAATATTTTTCCTTGAATCAGTTAGGAGAATCCAAACCAAAATCATCTTACTAATAGAATTCATTGGCTTAGGTAAATTTAAAATCAAGATATAGTTTTGTTTTAATTTGAGGTTTTATTCAGTGCCTCAAACAATTTCATTATAAGGATCTGATTTTGTTGTGCTTCCCTACTCTACCTTCCATGGAATCAGCTACATATTAGGCCCCATACATTGGCTCCCCAAAACATACCCTTCCCTCATGGTAACAATCTAGCTGCATAGCTCCAGCCCTCAAATCATCACATTCATGAGAAGAGATAACATGTCTTTTGACAGTTTCCACATGGTTGCTAGGAGCAGTTCCATCTTGACTGAAGTCATATGCCCATTCTTAAATCAATCACTGAAACTAGAGGTGGATCTTCTGAACCAGAGATTATCTCAAGTCTTCCCACAACAAAAACCATTGGAGAGAGAGAGATGAATCCTTTAGAGAATCAGGAAGGGGAAATAGGAGCAGGGATGGAAAACAAGAAATGTCTGTGACATATGCTACTCAGATGAGAAATACTCTAAACCTAAATCATGTTAAAGAAATTCCAGTCCTTCCTCCTTCCTCTTCTTCTTCATCCCCACAGCAGCCAGCACTACATATGACCCATTAGTTGATTCATAGGAAACACATTGGGGTCTACTGACTGATCAATCAGGACAACCTCAGTCAGACAGACATAGTTAGGATCAAATGGGTTATATAAATTCATATAGCATCAGGCTAGATATCTGTAGGAACAAGGAAAGTGCAGAGGATTTTCCAGTGTGTCCCTCCACCAACATTTTTCACCTACACAGTAAGGACAGGGTGCTCAAAATGCACCCACATAACTAAGATATAACTTTAAAGCAGCATATAATGTCATGCCTGTGTTCCAGTTTGGAACTTTGGGAATTACGGCCTTCACACATTGCTTATGCCCTAGTACTACCCTTCCTATCACTCCAATATATGTTTTTAATGAAAATATGTCTCCTTAGTAGATTACAAATTTATTTACAGTCAGAAGTCATTTGTTATTGATCATTCTGTATTAGCTCCAGAGTTCAGCAAAAGACATAATATTTAGAAGTTTTCCAATATGTATTTGTTAAATAGCAATCATTATTATTTTCTTTGACTAGAAAAGAGAGAAAGCAAAAGGTACAATCTGACATCCTCTAGTTCCTGGTAAACACATCTGAAGTGATCAAATTCACTTTGTATTTTTCAGAAGATCTGAGGTTGGGCAGCTTAATCCTTCCTTACCATAGTAATAAAATGTGTACAGATATTCCCGGGAAGTCTCATGGGAAAGATCTGAGACTCAACCGAAGTTCAAAGGCAATGAGTCAGTATTGTAAGAGGTAAGAGAGCTTTAAAAGGGGGAAAAAAGCATCTGTCACTCTGACTGACCTACAGCCCAGTATTCATGAACTTATGCACAAATTCCAGAGCAAAGGGGGTGTGTGGGAGGTTGTGACATTCAATAAAGAGTGATGAACAATAAAAAGGGATGGCTTCAACTTCAGCAGCCTTGGCAATGAAAACCACAGTAGCTCCAGGGGTACAGGCTGCCTGGGTGAGAAAGCCATCTGAACCAGGGCTGGGGCCCTTCTGAGGATGGATCAGGGCCCCAAAACCAGTAAGGGTGAAATATATCAGACAATCTGCGATTAGAGTAGAGGACTATATTGAAATATCTACTGAAATTCCTCCCCAGTAACTCTCGGAACTCTCTAAGAACCTGGAGGCTCCGAACGTCTTACAGATGAGTCTGGTCAGAGCTGACGAAGCACGAATTAAGTGCTGCCCCACCCTCTGTGAATGCCACTCCACAGCAGTCTCGGGAGCACAGATTGTGTAACCAAATCCGAAACCAAGATGCAGAACATATATGCCCTATGACCAGATTAATGGAGTAATATGCCAATGTGGTTTACACTTTTGATTCTTCAGAATCTATTTGTTATCGCTAGGACTGACAGGTGTTGGGTATTGATTCAGACAGCAAGTAAATGCCATTTATGCCACTTCCTTTCATACAACCGAACACTCTAAAACTGGATGTGCATGTTTGTGAAGGCTTGACAATCGGGAACATAAACCCACTACATCTACAACTGAAAGTTATTTGCTTTTGATAGTTCTCATGGTAGAAACAGTATTTCCTTTTGAGAGCAGAGTCTTTGTTTTGGAAATGACCAGTCAGATGTAAGTCAGTGACTTACTAGTTTGTATAGGTTAACTCAACTTTAGAGATGGATGTCAAATGCAAACAGCTTAGCTATGATGGAAATAATGCCATGTCCTATACTGACAGGCAGGGGACACTCTGTCAGTCATTGTGAGCAGGCTGCAGTTATTTCTGAGACTAAAAGACACAGTTTTGTCAGTCCTGGTTTAGAAAGAAAATGGGAAATGTGGCTTTGAGAAGGGGAGGAGTGGATTTCAGAAACATGGTGACAGGCTGAATAGTGGAGGCGGCTAATGGACATCCAGAACAGTAATGTCCAGTATAAAAAACTTATAGAAAAAAAGAATGCAGAAATATATTTGCAATTGGTGCCAAGTGAAAGTCTTCATCTTCTTCAAATTCCAGTGCAATAGTTCTAAAGTTAATGTATATGCATAAGAAAAAGTTAAAATTTTAGCCACAAAAGTAAGGATAACATATCAACCCCAGACTCAATGGGGTATAACACCAACTGTTTATTGTCACTCCCATATCTGCAGTTTGGCTGGGGCTTGGCTGGTTGAGGTGCTCTCAGCTGGTCTTGCCTTCCCAAGGTGCTCAAAAGGTCACTTGGGCGTCTTTGCCCAGTAGGAGAAGTGGGCCGCGTTCTTACAGCAGTAGCAGAAGCACAGGAGGACGAGCCCAGCTATGAAATGCAAGCCTCTGTCTGTACCCTCATTTGTGAACATCCCATTGTTCCAAACAGGTAACACGGTGGAAGCCAAATCAAGAAATGGATTCCTTCCTCTTGTTGGAGGAACAGCAAAGACACACAAGCGTAGACTTTGGCAGAGTGAAAAAATGAGGCCAATCATTTAATCTAACACAAAAACTTTCAAGCAAATGAAAATTACCAAATGAAATAAGTGCAAATGAATTACTGAAAGCAAACTTAAACACATGCTTATGATCCAGTATTTACACAGTACACATATGTAGCCCTACTCATTGTACGTACAAATGTAATGTAAACAGTACACAAACAGTTTTAAAGTATTAATTCTCTTGAGTCTTACGTTTTGTCTTCCATGAAGTATGGGGGTTCTTGTGAGTCTTATGTTGCTACAGCAGATGGGAGTTTTCAAGTATTCTGTCATTCAGATTGAGAGTTTTCAAGTGTTTGATCAACTGGATAATCACATCAGTCAACAATCTTACCAGTTGGAACAGTTGAGCAGAATAAATAGCAGAATATATTAAGATTTTAAGATATAATTTGAGAGTTTGTAATAATGGGAGAAATTGCTAGTAAGAAATCCAGAACTACCAATAACTACTTTATAAGAAGTTAAAAAGGCTTTTCTTTAAATAACCAACAATATTGACAGCTTTGCATGAATATTCCATATAGCCTTGTCATCAAGAATAGTAAATTACATGCCAGTTGTCTAATTTCCTTAAATATATAATCTTGACCCAAAGTTGAAGACATAACAAAAGCATTAGACACCACCTTGGTTCTTATTCAAAAATTGTATGTGGCATTAACTCAAAGCACATCATTAAAGCTTGTAGACTACTCCATGGAAGAACAGACTAAATTGGCTAATACACAAAGGAGAGAGATTTTGAAAGGGGGTCAAATTACTGTGTGAGAATGTAAGTACTGTAGAATCTAGAAAATGGTAGTTCCTCCAAATGTGTAACTGTTACACATTTTACCAGCTGTTGTCATGGAAAACGAATGCTACTATGCAATTCAGAAAAACATCTGAAGAGGAAACCTGAGGCCGCTATTAACCACTGATAGGTTTTCTCTGTGAAGAACTTAAAAAAAAAAAAGGAAATCTTGTTACAGTACTAAAATATGTCATATTACTGTGGAAATTCACCACAGGCAGATGGCTAATTTAACTAAGCCAACCTTCGTTTACACTGGAAGTGATCCACTGGTCCTGTGCCAAAGAACCGAGGTTCAAACACCCCCCAGTTTAGCTACGCCACTCATGCCAGGATGTGCTATGTCTCAAAAGGACAGGATTAAGATTTCAACATATTCCTCCTGGATTCATACAATTGGATGAATCCATACTAAAAAATATTTTGTAACCAGACTTGCTAAAGACAAAATAAAGAAGAATAACCATGTCCAGCACAGGTGGGCAGTTTTCTATCCTAATATATTATTTATATGATAAGGAAGCATATATTAAACCAAAGATTCTGCTACAAACACTGTTTTAGATGATGCAGATTCAGATAAACAGACCCTCTATCTTCTTGCATTTGCAATTGAAATTACAAAGTTAGACTGTTTTAACTCCTAATTATTTAGAAGAGGCAACAGTTTAACAAGGTATGATGTTTTGAATCTGCGCTAGTTCATTTTAACCTGTGTGCCCCGAACAGACCTGACTTGGTGATTAAGTAAAATTATTGCGAGTTTTTCCTGCACCAATGTTTTATTAAAGTTTAATTGAGTGATATGGTATCTCAAAATTTGTGAATTATTTTTCTTCAGCAATTGGTAAAATCAGGACAGTAAATTGTTCCATGAATGTTAAATGGGCATCTAAGTTGACTTCATTGTTCAGCTACCAGGTAATATTCAGTAAATTATTGCTCTAGAACAGTGAATGATAGGCCAAAGTGTCTAAGTCTGATAATAAGACTAATAGTACTCAGAAATTATCTTTCTTATTGAGGTTTGGTGTTAAACACAGAGATAATAATGCAACACCTCTAGACTGGGGGCTTTTAATGGCAGGGTTTTGACCCACTCAATATATCTCCAACTCTCCTTCACAGAGGTAGTTGACCTTTCCACTGTGTTCTACTTTGTTATGTCCAACCTAAGTCTCATCATACCATGATGTGATTGTTTGTGAGTGAGTTTCTTTTCTCTCTCTCCCAATGGCCTTTAAGATGTTTGAAGGGCAGAAATCTCCAGTCTAATCTGTATGATTAGCATAGTAATTACTCAACACTTAGCTGGGTGCTCTCACTCAACCGGTGCTCAATAAATCTATATTGAATAAATGCAGCATTGCAAGGTCCAAGGTGAGCGGCACAAGGCAATTGTTTTACATGTAAAAACTGTTCAATAAATGTGTGAGGCCCTGAGTTAAGCCGTATCTTTCTATCCCTTATTAGGTCCACAATGCTTTACCAATCAGGAGTTTTTGGCATTTATGTCAACATTTATGTCAATGACCTCATTTACTCCACCTATCATTCTAGTCTCACTCGCATTCACTGCTAACTGCCCTCAAAGGACGCCTTGGATGGGTTTTCCAACTTGATGCATTCCTGAGATATCATCATGTGTCTGTTAGTGTCAAAGGTAATATTTTCCTCTTCCATCTTTATTATTCATGGTCCAATTAGGAGTCAGAAACCCAAACTAAGTTGAACAAGTTTAATACAGAAAGTTATTAAATATAGAAGGGAGTAACTGCAAAGGTGTAAAGAGAACTCTGAAGAAAACTCTCAGGCTGGTCTGAGGGAGAGTAACCAAGAAAGGAATGATGTGGAAGGCGTAGCAGTAGGAGTAGGAGGGGAAGTTTCCCTAAAGCTGTGATTCAGGTTTCATGGACTAGCAATGGTTGCCGCCCAGTGGATTGCAGAGAAGCTTGCTGAGCTGTCTGAAAAAGAGCGGGTCTAGGGTTGCCAGGCAAGCAAAACCCTTCCCTTCGAGGGCAGGCAGGTCAAGGTTGGTGGGTGGGCATCGGAGCCTCTCCCCAGCCGGGAAGTGGGGGGCCTAGCAAACAAGGTGGGGGTGCCATGTCCCACACTCTAGTGAGCAGCTGATGAAGAGTGAGAAGCAAAACGCAAAACCCAACCACAACCGAGCCAAGAAGGGAGCCTCCCTCTACTGACAAAGCTTAACCTGACATCACTGCAAAGGAGAAACGCCTAAAGGGGTCTACCTCCATTACAGCAGAGCAGGTAATGAAGGACAGTTGTGGAGCTGAGAGGCAATGATACCTAGCAGATCTTTCAACGATAATAAGAGGAACTGCTCCTTCACAAGACCTCAGACTCCAGCCTGCCCTTTCCTCTTCTCTGATCTTTGGTCCTATACCTTTCTTCCAGCCAGCCTGCTGTAGTGGAACACACAGTTAGTTTAAAGGGCACAGGTTCCCCTTAGTCACATCTGTGAGAACTGGGGGATATTCAGACAAGATCAATTACATCCAGACTCTGATGTAACTTACAACAGGTTTGGCATAAATTATTCGTGTTAAGGCCCAATGTTTGTTGTCATATGTTTCTTTCTCAGAGTAAAAATCCAGATACTAACAATCTCTACAAGGCATTATAGCCCCAGACTGCTGTTGCCTCTCGCACTGGCTCACCCCATGCGCACCTGCCCCCCACACAAGGGTCTGTCCCAGGTTCCCAGGACACATCAATCAAATCCACCCAAGGCTTCTTCACTTGTGTTTTCCTCTGCCTCGGGCACTCTTTCATCAGAGTCGCATGGAATGTCCACTCGTTTTCTCTAAGTTCGTACCCAAACATTACCTTTTCTGTGAGACTGTCTCACGCCCCTATTTTAAATAGCAATCCAGTGACACTTCTCGTCCCCTTTCCTGCTTTGTCGTTCTCCTAAATGTACATGACATACATTATAAATTTTATTAGATTATTTTGGTGACTGCCTGTCATTTACATTAGAATATAAACTCCATGTAAACAAGGAACTTTTCTGTTTTCTTTGCTGCAGATCTGTCTGATACATAACAATTTATTGATAATACAGATCAACAATTATATGAGGAATGACTTTGATTCTACATGCTAAGATTAGATTATTACTTGCTTTTCATCTTGGAAATTGTAAAATCAGATGTCTACATGTGCCAAACAGGGCAGATAAAGCACTGAAGCAGGCTGGGTGAGTCCCAGAAACCACTGGAGAATTCAGATCCTGTTGAAAATTGAGGCCACAAAGGAATGAGGGTCAAGTTTGCCATTTTCAGGCTTTTTAAAAGAGGCAGAAATAAGGACTTTGAGTATAATCTCCTAGCTTGATAATGTAGGTGCTATTTCAACATAAAAATAAAAAAGCGCCACAAATGAAACAAAAACGCTTTACAAGACAATGTATGTCTGCAGCAAGAATACAACCTGCAACAACAAAGAGGACACAGGGTTCGCTTCATTGGTATTTTCGGGAAATGCCTTCTCTGAGTCCTAAATCTACTTTTCCTGAGCTTATGATCAAACTCTTAATTTTTCAGTCCTCTTTCTTATTAAATAAACTTCTGTCCCACGAAGACATCATTGTCTCTTTGCCCTGCCTAGCCATAGAAGTCAGGAGCACAGCTAGGGGCCATTTCCCAGCTCTTGCCTACACCTCCTTTTCTTGGTGTGAAAACAGATGTTTCAGGATGTTTCCATTCTGCAGTCAGGAAACACAGTAGGGCCAACATACGGCCTGACCAAACCCCAAACCCAGAAACCTGGAAGGAGCAGCCCCACTTACTTCCAGGGTAGGGACTCTGTGCCAGGGCCCCTCCCACCAGGGTGTATAAACACCCCACCCCGGAAGCACAGTTTTGCCCTCCCACCCCCGCCTAACGCCGAGGGGGGCAGCACAGCTGCCACCCACAGGCTCTGCCTGGAGCACTTGGCCTTCCAGGTACCGGCCACGAGAGGACCTCTTCTCCTGCTATTCTGGATTCTTTGTGTTATGCAAGTAACAACAAGAGTGTGTGCTGAAGTTTCAGTGGTGCCTGGGCCTGTGTGCCCATGATGTACCACATGGCAACTCACTCCACACCGACTTCTCCACCTCCTGCATTCTTATAGGCGCTTCTGTCAATGGCCCACTGTCACGGTCAGGTTCAGGTATCAACTTGGCCAGGTGGCGGTACCTGTTTGTCCGGTTGGGCAAGCGCTGGCCTGTCTGTTGTGATGAGGACATTTCATAGAATTAGATCATGATCATGTTGGCTGCATCCACAGCTGATTCCATTTGTAATCAGCCAAGGGAAGTGTCTTCTGCAGTGAGTGGTGCTCAGTCTAATCCCTGGAAGCCTTTTAAGGAGGATTCAGAAGAGACAGGCTCTCTTCCTGCTTCTTCTGGTTAGCCTCTCCTGTGGAGTTCATTCAGACCCTACATCGGAGTCGTCGGCTTCACAGCCTGCCCTGCGGATTTTGGACTCTGCGTTCCACGGTTATGTGAGACACTTGCATAAACTTTATATCTGCAAGTGTTTCCTGTTGATTCTGTTTCCCTAGAGAACCCGAATACACCCACACATGGTGAATTTTCAGAAGGAGCATGAGTTTTTGGAAAGAAGGACTAGAAGGAATTGATTTATCATCTCTACATCTCAATTGCTGTAAGAACTTAGGGAAATTTCTACATCTGCACCATCACTTTCCTCACATCCTTTGGGCTCCTTCACACCACCGTGTTCTCTTCGTAACTTACTTTCCAGTCCCATCCTTGGGGTCGCCCGAGGACTCTGACTGCCCTTCCCCTTAGCAGCCGGAATTTATCCTGGCTTTGAGGAAGAATAACACCAGACTTTGCCATCTTAAGAAATCCAAATACCTAACACCATAGTTTCATTTTACCACTTAATATTCCAGGTTATCAAGCTGTTGTATTAATTCAAAATTGCGCCCTGCCCTAGTCTCACACAACCTGGGGTGGCAGGAAGGGGCTGGTGAGTGATGGAAGGGGGTAAGAGAGGAGATGAAGGAAGTAATTATTTTGTTACAAACATCCCTTGATGAAGGCAAATCAAATAGATTAGTCATAAAGCACCACATTCAAACCTGTGTTCACAGTTCTGTGACCACATTGTCATAAATAAATAATTGAGGAAAAAAAGGGCATTTCATAGAGTTTCAAAATCCTGCTTTCAGTTCTCCTTAAGAAGTCATGGAAGAGATACTCCATTTGCAATCATGTCTGTTATTACTGCCTTTTAAAAACTTTTAGTTGTTTTTAAAAAACTAAATATGCAATTACCTTACAATCCAGCAACTGCACTCCTGGGAGTATTGCAGAGAAATGAAAATTTATGCCCACAAAAAAACTGTGAATAACTCTTCAAGGTTTTAAGAAAAAACTTTTAAACTTCATGTTCACTGCTGAAAACATGCAGAGTTAGCAGACCTGTGGGGTTTTGCCATATAGCGTTAGAAAGCACAATCTGTCCACTAGCATCCAAGGAAAGGCAAAGGTTGAATACCAGAGGTCCAGCTGACATTCTCTCAGCTTTCCTCTAACCCTGATGATAGTCCATGATTTTACTGATAAATTTAGAATAAACACTGTTATTACAGCCTGCAGACTACACTCTAGTATAAAGATGAACAACATTTTAAATCATTCCTAGCCTAAGTCCAAAATATTATAAATTACTTGATATTGTTTAGTGACAGTAAATTTGTTGACCAAAAAGAAAAAAAAAAAGTTTAAGGAAAAGTATCTATTCACTAGTCAAATGGAGTGAAAATAAATTAATTAAAATAGTCAAAAGAATTTTGAGGCAAAAATTATAAAACTTTATTATAAAAATTGCTACTTTATATTTCTAATACTTTTATTTATCATCTAATTTCTGGATATAGATAAGTGGTTTACCCAAAGATATGTTATATATGGGTTGAGTGAGAAAATAAATCTATGAAGGTATTTTACTTTCTTTTTCAGGTTATAAAAAATAATGTATTGAAAGGGTGGGCAACGGTGGTTCAGCAGGCAGAGTTCTCACCTGCCATGCTGGAGACCTGGGTTCAATTCCCAGAGCCTGCCCATGCAAAATAAAATAAAATAAACAAAAATAATATATTGGAAAAATAATGAAATGTGACCTCGCCATAACGCATACAAAACAAACAAACAAAATTAATGTATGCACACTATATTAAACAGCATGGAAAGCAGAAAACATAGACGTGAAAAAAAATAATATAATCAAGTTTTCAGCACAGAGGATAATAACAGTAAGCATTTTTTAAGGGGATGATGATAGATAGATAGATAGATAGATAGATACATACATACATACATACATACATACATACATACATACATACATCTCTGAGATATAAATTTCAGTTTGGAAAGTATAACAAGCCATCCCAAGCACAAAGCCCACAGGAGCAATTCTAAGTGCTCTTACTACATTAAGATGGGGAGCAGAGAGTAAATACTAGCTCTAAAACAAGGAACTAGTTGTTTATGCTACTATTATTAGATTTCATTTTTTTAGAAAATTTTGATTTACAGAGAAATGAGCAGGTATTAGACAGTCCCCCTATACTTCTACCCTCACACACTGTTTCCCCTATTATTAATATCTTTCTTATATTGGTATAGTACCTTTGTCAAAATTTATGAACCAATATTAATGCACGATTATTAACTAAAGTCCATAGTTTATTGAGGTTTCCTTCGTTTTCTTTTTGTCCTTTTTCCGTTCCAAGATTCTATGTAGGATCCCACAGTAGATATGGTTGGCTATTTATGCTATCATCATTCTCATTTAAGAGAATAAGACACAGGTACGGTGCAAATAGTAATGTAAATATAACGTCTAAGCTGACGACACCATCAATTTCCCTGTTATCCCCCATGGTTAGCAAGTCAATAACTCTTCTTGCCACTTCAAATAAACTTACTCAGATAATTCAAAAATATCTTGAGTTCTCTCATGCACTCTACCAAATTATAGTCTCACTTCAGCTAATCTAACCACCAGACTCGATATAAATCTAAAAGTTATAAGGGAGATGAGTTTGGATAATGTTGTGTAAGATATTAAACCCTAAATTATCATTCTGTAAAAAAAAGTAAATATTCCAAAATAATAGTCCAGTGAGCTTTTTTGAAGAAAATAAAATGGGGAGGGTATCTTATAATCCTTGCTGAGGGAATAATACATATTATAAAGACTCTGAGAATACTTGTGATTAAACTTTCTAATATATTTACCATGAAATACTTAGTCAGACCTCTCCCTATCCCTAAAGAATATCTTGACGTTTTCAGACTAGTTCATATAACAGTCTAATAGCAAATACATTCAAATGAACAGTGGCAATGCTCACATATCTCAAATACAAAGATTACAGAAAGTATGTCATAGACAAATGCAGGAGTCAGAATAATCAGCGAGAAAAACTTATCAAAAAGCCCATTGTGGTTAGACTTAACCAGTTATAAGAGTTAACTGTTAAGCATTTTTAATTTCTACAAAACCATTAGCAGTTTAAAATGTGCTTTATTAATTTGCTTGCCTGATGTAAATAAAATGGACATTTTATACATTTCAAACATATACGGTCATGGGCTAAAAGCTATAATAAAATATCTGCCAGCTAAATTGCATGTTTTCAATAGCCCCCAAAATCAATGTGAATAGTCACTGCTACTTCAAAGCTGGTTCGGAATAAATGGGTGGCCTGGACGTGCCGGTCACGCCTGCCTCGTCTGACTGTCCCCCCAGCTGAGATGGCCCTTGCACTTCTAGTGTCAGCTCTGTTTCCCTGTGAATGCTTTGCTGCTACTGCTATGGGTTCCTTGTACAGAGAGATGGTCATGGACAGGGCTAAAGTGGGGCACATGACCACAAATCAGCAGGCTGATGACCTGTCAGGGGCTGGGCTGTGAGGACACTGTCCCCCTCCCTCTAGAACCCACAAAGGTGAGGCTAATTAGCAAAGCCAAGTGCAACAGTTCTACCCTGGAAAATATAAGGAAGAATGTCTAACGGGTCAGAACTGCAGAAAGAAGCAGAGGTGCCATGAGAGGGGATGGCAGGCCCTGTATGAGAGAGCCGGGCCCCAGGACTACTTCCGGCTCTGCAGGTTCACTCTGGGTTTATTTCTAAAGGTTATCCAACCTTTTATAAAGGCAATCTGGTTCGCCAAAAGAACTGCACAAGGAAAGGTAAGTACATTTTTAAAAATCTCATCTATATCATTTACACTACTAAAAAGTGATTGTAATTTTTTTTTTTTAAGAAAAGTGGAATCATATTCAACTCTAAGTTCAACATGTCAATGAAAAACCATGGCTTTCTATTGGCAGTGTAAAATTCTGTAAAACACTGTGACAAATGAGCTTCATATCCATGGGTTCATTCTAAGTCACTGATGGCTGTGTTTAATAATTTTTTTGAGAGTAAAAGAACAAAATAGAAAGGCCAATGCCACTAAAAGCTGATGACTAAGCTCTACATGTATTTAAGTGCCCATATTTAATCACTGGGAAGCAGTTTCAACTGCACACCATAAAATCCATCAACACATATTTTTATTTAAAGAGGAAATCTCCATTTTTTGATCATATAGACTCACTATTTGGTTGGAGAAATATCCCATGTTTTTTATAGATTAGAAGAGATTAGAGAGAGGGGCATGGATCATGCTGAGAGGTGCTGGAAACATTTTACTTTTCAAAAAGGAATATGATCATGACTTGGTACATATTGTAAACGAGAACGAAAGCCCAAGGTGTAAGGTCTGTGTGCACAGCGAGTAAATGAATACTACCCGGAATGTCAGGTATCGTTTATTGTCTACACAGCTGACTTTCAGCCAACAAGCCTTTCCTTCCTAAAACGCCTTTCAAATCTGTGGTGTCAATCAGTGAATGACATTCAACAACTCTGTCATGGTGAAAAGGAAAAGATACAGTCACCTAAACCCCATCCCCCGCTCCCATGCCCCACGCTCCAGGCGCCCCCACCCCACCAGCCCCCATGCACGGGCCTGCCCCCCACCCCCGTCCCAAGTGCAGCCCAGCCCACCTCTCCTGCACCCCACCAAGCACTACCTCCCCTCCCTGCTCCCTGCAGGCTGTTGCCAATGCATAAAGGCTATGGGCACTGACCTCCACACCCAGGCTACCCTACCCCCGCCCCCCTCGCCCACAGTGTCACACAGCCTCATTCACCCTGCCCCCAAGATCTGTGCATCCATTTACAGCACTCCCAGGCCCACGCATGCACGGGCCCCCAATCACGTCATTCAGCTCTGGGAATTGCACCCTTGAGTAGTCCTACAACTGCGCATGCGCACAGCCCTCAGCCCCACTTCCCAGACCTGAAAAAGGGCCGACCTGCACAGCTGGGTCACACCTGCCCCCAACCCATGAAGGTGTAACACCGACCAGCTGCCACAGCTCTACACATGCGCGCGAAGGGCCCTGTGCCTTAGACCAGCGCACACCAGGGTTACACCCCCCAGACCGGTTCATCCACACAGCTACATCCTCCCTGGCCACTGGGCACCCACATTCACAAGCATCAGCATAACATCCCCAACCTACACCCACACGTGCCCTGAAACAAATCACCACACTGAGTGTCCCACCCTGTACCCTGCTCCCTGCTGTACAACCACCCCACAAACACAAGGCCTTAGACGATTGAAAGAAATCAACTCCCAAAGTAAATCAATCAAGATAACTACACACCATGAAGACAGCAGAAGATCACTAAGCATATCACAATGCAGACAGATATAGCCCTGCCTAATGACCAAATTAAAACACCAGAGGAGACACAGATGTTGGAACAACTAATCAAAGATGTTTATGCAACTCTACTTAATAAAATAAGTGGGATAACAAATTACTTAAAGGAGATCAAGAAGACTGTAGAAGAGCATAAAGAGAAATCTGAAAAAACAAATAGAAAAAAGTGGGTATCAAGGAGATTAAAGATTCTGTTGACCCAATAAAAACATACTAGTGTCACACAACACCAGATTTGAAGAGACAAAAGAAAGAATAAGTGATAGAGAGGACAGGGTAATTGACTACAAAGACTCAAAACAACAAATGGCAAAAAACATGGAAAAAATTGAATGGGAACTCAAGAAAATGACAGACAAAACAAAATGCACAAATATAAGAAGGATAGGTGCCAGAAGGAGAAAAGAAGAGTAAAGGTTAGGGAAGAATAGTTGAGAATATAATGGGGGAAAACTTCCCAACCCTCATAAAGGACATAAATATGCAAATCAAAGAAGCTCAACGAACTCCAAACAGAATAACTCCAAATAGGCCTTCCCAAAGGCACATACTAATCAGTCTGTCAACTGTTGGAGAGAAGCAGAAAACCCTGTAAGCAGCAAGAGAAAAACAACCTACTACATACACGGGAAATCAAAAAAGACTGAGTTCAGACTACTCAACTAGCACCCTGGAGGCAAAAAGGCAGTGGTATGATAAATTCAAGATCCTGAAAGAGAAAGACTTCCAGCCAAGAATACTGTACCCAGCCAAATTGTCCTTTAAAACTGAGGAAGAGATTAAAGTTCTCAGAGGCAGAGAAGCCCTGAAAGAATTGGTCAACAAGAGACCTACCCCACAAAAAATACTAAAAGAAGTTCTGTCAGCTGAAAAATAGACAGGAGAGGGAGGTCTGGAGGACAGCACAGAACTGAAGAGTACCACTAAGGGTAATTTATAGAATACAAAGAGAAAGAGAGAAAAGAATATATACATCTGACAAATGAAATAAAAAAAAAAAAGACAGTGAAATCAAGAAACATCTTTTCAGTAATAACTTTGAATGCTAATGTACTAAACTTAGCAATTAAAAGATACAAATTGGCAAAATGGATTAAGAAACATAATCCAGCTATATGCTGCTTACAAGAAACTTATCTTAGACACAAGGACACAAATAGAATAAAAGTGAAAGGTTGGAAAAACATTTTCCATGCCATGTTGTAACCAAAAGAAAGCAGGAGTAGCTATACTAATATCGGACAAAATAGACTTTAAATGTAAAGATATCATAAGAGACAAGGAAGGACACTATATACTAATTAAAGGGTCAATTCACCAAGAAGATATAAAATCATAAATATTTATGCTCCCAATCAAAGAGCTCCAAAGTACATCAAACAGACATTGGCAAAACTGAAGGGAGCAATAGGTGTTTCAACAATAATAGTAGGAGACTTCAATACACCACTCTCCTCTATAGATAGAGCAACCAGACAGAAGATCAACAAAGAAATAGAGAAGTTAATAACTTGATAAATGAATTAGACCTAACAGACATATATAGGTCATTGCAACCCAAAGCACAACGATATACATTCTTCTCTAGTGCTCACGGAACATTCTCTGGGATAGATCATATGCTGGGGCACAAAACAGGTCTTTATAAATTGAAACTATTCAAAGTGCTTTCTCTGATCACAGTAGGATGAAGCTTGATCGCAATAACCACCAAAGAATGAGAACATTCACAAATATACAGAGATTAAATAACACACTCTTAAACAACCAGTGGGTCAAAGAAGAAATTGCTAGAGAAATCAGAAGCTATCTGGAGATGAATGAAAATGAGAATATAACTTACCAGAACTTACAGGATGTGGCAAAGACTGTGCTGAGAGAGAAATTTATTGCTATAAATGTCTATATTAAAAAACTACAGGCCCATGGTGGCTCAGCAAACAGAGTTCTTGCCTGCCATGCCAGAGATCCAGGTCCAATTCCTGGTGCCTGCCCAAGCTAAAAAAAAAAACAAAAACAAGAAAGGGCAAAAA